>JAPSES010093810.1:9249-21117 GCA_029822895.1 Maxillicosta whitleyi | reverse complement strand
ACCATGCAAAATTTTAGATCTCTAATTCAAATAGTTTTCAAGCAAAATAGTTTTTAAGTTTCAGCAATTTAGGCCTGAAACAGCCCCCCCTAATCCTCAAGGGTATTTTTTAGAAAGTGAAGTGCTTGTATCTCAGCTTCTAGGCAACATAGCATCACCAAATTTGAAATGTAAGTTCTCTATAAGTAGCTTGTTAAAATAACTCTTCCTAGCCTTCTAGCTAGTGTGTAGTAGCTACTGGAGCTTGTCAAAAATGCCCAAATTTATGAAAAATAAGCTCGCAAATGAGTTTTAGAAACCCTAAAAAATAGAAAATATTGCTCATACCTGCTCTAATACCTTCCAGTTCCATTCCTAACAACATTATGCAGTATTTTAACAAATTAGAGCCCCTTAGCTTCATTATCTGCAGAGATACAATCAGCTGAATTTCTAATCACAGTGAAAATTACCGAAAATTGCCAAAATTAGACAGGCGAGAAGCCAGTGTAGTGGCAGGGATATGAAACTATGTGCAGGAAAGCATCTATCATTTGGCTGTTTCCGGATAATAATTGCAAGTTTTCCCCATCACAGTTTCATAGAATTTTTTCACATTTTGTAATTCATTATCAGTAATTGATGATTCTGACCATAATCACCATATATTACTTTAAGTAGTGTATGTGTATGTCTCTAGTTCATAGGACAGGCATATTCATGATCAGGAATTATCTATTACATGTGAAATGTACTGAAACAGTAACAGAATATACATACTATGATTTAAATTAACAAGTATTTCAGTTTGTGAGGTTTATCCCAGGGCAGACCAGTGACACCGGGACAATTTTCATTGTGAAGGATCACCCATGTTCTTTAGCAGAATTGCCTATGTTTGAGATAATTATATGTACGGTGAGTTATGTTTGACATCATATTCTTCTACTTTCAGATGCTGAGAAACACATGCACAAGAACAGTTTACCCACAGTCTACATACAAGACTGAATGAGCTTTAGTTGTGTTTAATGTTATGTGGTGGTGGGCAGTCATTGCTAGTTTGTAGATACATAGGGTAGAAAATGGTAGAACTACCTGCATGCTCTGTTGGCTCCCAACAGTTGGGCTTATACTAATTGATGTGCTCCCCTGTTATTTCTGTATATAATGCTGCTTTAGTACACTTAGTACATGTCCTGAGGTTATCCTATGAAATCCAAACTATTCAGTTACACTGATGTACCACTCTAAGTAGTGATTATGGTAAAATTCATCAATTACTGATAATGGCTCACAAAATGTGAAGAAAATTTCTATGAAACTGTGATGGGGAAAACTTGCAATTATTATGTGGAAACAGCCAAATGATAGATGCTTTCCTGCACAAAGTTTCATATCCCTGCCACCTGTGGTACACTGGCTTCTGGCCTGTTGAATTTTGGCAATTTTCGATAATTTTCACTCTTATTAGATATTCAGCTGATTATATATCTGCACATAATTTGTTAAAATACTGCATAATGTTGTTAGGAATGGAACTGGAGGGTATTAGAGCAGGTATGAGCACTATTTCTTGATTTTTAGGGTTTCTAAAACTCATTCGTGAGGTTATTTTTCGTAATTTGGGCATTTTTGACAAGCTCCAGTAGCTACTACACACTAGCTAGAAGGCTAGGAAGAGTTTTAATTAACAAGCTACTTATAGAGAACTTGTATTTCAAATTTGGTGATGTTATGTTGCCTAGAAGCTGAGATACAAGCACTTGATTTTCTAAAAAAAAATACCCTCAAGGATTAGAGGGGGCTGGTTCGGGCCTAAATTGCTGAAATTTAAAAACTATTTTGCTTGGAAGCTATTTGAATTAGAAATCTAAAAATTTGCAAGGTATGTTCTTTTGGCATTATCTTTAAGTTAGTGGAAGCTTGTTAAATTTGAAAATGGTGCAGCAACCAGCTTTTTCTGTATTGGGTGATTTGACATGGACTGAACCCAAATGTGTTGTCTCAGCATGTGTTGTGAGGAGTTACTTAACTGTGACTTTTCCACAAACCTTGAGGGTGTTGAAGGTGTGATTACACATATAATGTGTACAAACACCTGCAAAGAAAATACCTGTATTTCAAGTTTCTGAAGCCGTTATCGTTTTAGATTACGTGACCTTTTCAGGCATATTTACAAAAACTACATCGCTTGGTCAAAATGTATGAGATTGCACCGTGTCAAACTCACTTAATGCCTTATTTCAGGTATTGAATACAAAATAGAAGTGATGTTTAAGGCTTAAGTTTATATCATGTTACTGAACATTCAGGGGCAAAATTACACCACAGGAATCAGACACCATTACAGCATGTCCCTGGAGTGTCAACATATAAAGATCACCATCACACTTTAAGAAAAGGAAGTATCAGGTTGCTGCAGCAAAACAATGTTAACAACAGGTTATTGTGTAAGAGTGAAGCTATTCTACCTTTTCCCACTTTTGTGTTCTGTGTGTGTGTTTGTGTGGCAGATGGTGAAAGGTGGAGACCCTGGTACACGTTAATACACCTGAGTTTTTGTTTAATATCAAACACCGTTCCCACATTCACCTGTGGTAGGTGTGTTCTATTTCATAAGGTTATGAGATACAATAACGGCCAGTTCCAATTACTGTAAATATATCTTAAATAATAATTTGTCATAGCAATCGAATTGAGTTCTATCACATTGAGAAGCTCTTACTTCATATGAAAATGCCTCAGTATGTTGCAAGAATTTCATAGTTTCATTTCCAGAAGCAATTCCCAAACCTGCTCATATGGAGATACAGGAGTATTGTTATTAATAGTAGATGTGTTTCAATAAGTGTCATGAAAATCTGAAGTTAAGATTTGAAAAGTCACAAACACATAAATCTGAATTATGCAAGTGTCCTTACACTGGTTTGACTAATATAGGCTGCATTATGTTACCAGCAGGTGGTGGTATAGGCTACATGACACATAGGTGTAATAAACAGAGTAGAAGAAGTAGAAGAAAACAAGCTGCTTGTTTTCTGTCTGAAATGGCTGTTGACTGATAAAAGAGAGGAATTTCCTGGGTTCATTAGTCCTCACTACCAGACATGTTGTTTGGGTAAAAACTTCAAAAATGACTTAAAACAAGTGAAAACCCTTATTTTGAGAAATTCTGTAAAAAAAAAAAAAATTATCCCCACATTGTGACATTTTTATACATATTTTCTGGTGCACAATTTCAAAATGTGCATTAAATATGTCTGTAGAAATGCATGTACTGTTAAACTGACAGAGTTTAGGGTCTGATTATGATCAGTGTTAAAATCCAAGCTAATCTTGCAGGCAAGTGAAAATATCAGTATCTGTTCTTTGGTGTGGACTGACTGTATTTTTATGGCAGTATGTTTGTGCAGTGAAGATAGGTTTTCAATTGCAGTATCAGATAGCAGTGACACTTAACAGGAAGCTGGATTGCCTGTGCGCTATGATCAACAATCACCCCACTTTCTTGTTAATGTTATACTGGCTGCAGTCACAGGAACAAGATAAGCCCTTAGTTTTCTTTCAAAGACGCTGGAGCCTTTTCTCTGCCAAATTTCTTTAAAGTCCATCTGTTAAGTTCCACGGTTAAAGGAAACCATCACACTATAACCCTGTTATAGTGTTTTTCTGTTCTGTTTTCCTTCCTACGTTTGATCTACGAAATTAACAAAGCTTCTCACTGATAATGTAATACGAGTCCTTTTTTAGCCTTTGCCAAAGTCCATTCCTAACCTCCACTTACCCTCCAGTCATAACTTTGTTTCTAGCAAAAAAGCATTAGAAGTAGTAGTAAGCAGTGGCTGTATCATACTGATGGGAAAAGTACAAAAATGACATAATGATTTGAACTCTCATTGATTGTGGAAAAACGCTTGTATTGAGTAACTCATACCACCACTTGCTTTAATGGCCCCAAACAGATCTTACATCTGTTAATGGAAACAGATCTCTGCTCCCATTGGCCAGTGGGACCTATGACAACATTCTTGCCATGCTAATAATTAGCTGGTAACAAACTGACCTGAGGGACTTATCATTTATAGGCCAAGACTGCTCCTATGTGGGACAGCAGGCACTGTGCCACCACCACTCATGTTCTGCATCTGTGCCTGTATTACAGCCTCAGCATGCTCAGATGTCATCAACACAACCTTACCCCAGGATGCCAAGGCTACTCATACAATACATAATTTTTTGCACAAACATAAGATCCCTCCTTCATATGTTTTTGTGAAAACCTGGATTCATCTCACTTTAAAAGTCAAGCTATACCAGAGAAAGAAAGACTTTAAATATTGACTGTTGTTACTATAAATGTGTCTGTATGTGTCTAGACCAGTCTAACAGGATTAAATCAACTGACTGTACTAATCACACAGAAATCACTCCAGCAATAATAGCTTCTTTGCACTAAAGGTTGACTTTCTCTGTGAGAGGCACTGCAATCCAGTTGCATTTTATTCTGAGTAACCATGGCGAGTGCTATCAAAAAGGAGGAATGTAAAGTATGTGTGGTCAGCACAGAACTGAGGAAAAAGTTCCCTCACTAAGACAGCAGAGCCTGTATGAGACTAACAGCCGGTCAGCAAGTGTGGCATTTACTGTAAGAGAATGTAGGACGCGAGTTTAAGGTGCTCAGCCAAGAAGGTAGTGCATGAGGGGTAGCTTAGGCCCGAGCATGATATTCATTCAATCACTCTTGTCAGATAAGGACATTCAGTTTTGAAACACAGTTGGTTATAAGTGGAAGAAGTGTGTGTGTGTGTATATATATATATATATATATATATACATATACATACACATACATATATACACACATGTACATATACATACACACACACACACCCTGACCTTTTCAGTGTTGGGCAGGTATTTAAAGTTTTAGAACAAACTCCAACCTTGTAATGCCAAATACACAAAACTGCACTTTTTCCATCTTATTAGAGCAACCTTTCCTAAATTCAGGGTACGATGAGTTGTTTTTATTTGTCATTAGGGTTAGGGTTAATTTTATTCATGTTTGATACATTCAATTGTGTATTTGGACCCTAATAGTTTCAAAAAAGTATGAATTTGAACCCTTCAGGTGTTGCAAAGCTATCTTTATATTCGTTTTGGCAGAAATTGAATGGATTTCTACTAGGGATGTAAAAAATTCATCAAATATCAATTAATTGTCTGTAAGAATTTGCTTGATGAAATTATTAATTGCTGGTTAATTGTCCTTTTCCACAGCAGGATTTGTAGCGTCGACAGTAGGGGTCACAGTAGGAGTCATCCTGTCCACCTGTCCACACCTGTCCACAGCTGCCAGTTTGTCCGCGCTGCATTGCTGAAGCTAGGATAGCCAGTCATCAAACTGGATCATGGCACTGATTAGATAGAATCGCTTTAGCGATATGGTGGAGGGATCTCTGGTGAAAACTCGCTCTATGCAAAGTCAGAAATGTCCATTTCTTCTAAACTGCCCCTCTTCAGATCCATTTATTTTATTGAATTTCTCTGCGGAATTTATTTGTTAATACTACATATATGTCATTCAATGTCATTAAGCAATATCACATGCCTTTTCCATGAAGTATATAAACGATATTTACCTATTCTTCTTGAATTGTTATAATGCACAACAACTGTGCATTTAAAAAGGGCCAGCGCTCAAATGACCTTTCTGATGTCATTACTCAGAAATAGGGTTGAAGATGGACCTGTAGAGTTGAATTAATGAAGAATTCAGTCCCAAATAGAGCATTTACAGTTTATGTAGACCACAGGGAAATGTTTTAAAATGCACAATTCCATTTAAAAAAGCAAAATATGACCACTTTAAAGCAATTTTCTGAGTTGAACAAACCTAAATTTGTAAAGATGTGATAAGATAGATATAATGTAAAATGTGTTAAAAGTCATCACTGTTTTGCTGAAGGAAGAGGCTGTAAAAAAGTAAACATTAATGGAAATCATGATATACATTTGTAATTTGGGTTCTCAAGCTGAAAAGCTGTGGAGACAAACAGGAAACAGAGGAAGAAGATGATGATGCAGTAAATGCCTCAGGTTGGAATCTGGTTAAGGAGGAGCATGCTTTAGCAGATGAGTTACAAGGTCACCCCACTAAACTTGTTTGACAGACGATAAGAAAGCGATGGGATGTAAGCTGGATGTAAGCCTGGTGAAGTGAACAGTAGGCCCAGAAGAGTTAGTAGTACAGCAGGCAAGGGATTAGCTACAGAGAAAGAACGGTAATGAAAGTATCAGACCAAATGGGAGGGCAGGCAAAGATAAGCAGGGCACAAACCATCAGAAACCAGCACCAAACAAGAAACTGGATCAGTAGCAGGAAAGAGTAAAGGGTCAGGGGAGAAGCTTAAAGTTATTACAAGTGGACTGGCAGCAGATAAACAAACTGGACTTATCAACACAGAGGTACGGACCAATCTGGATGATGGTTGAGGGAAGTGGCAGGTATATATACAGAGGCTGTGATTACTCCAGAGAAGGCAAGATGGAGTGTCTGTGGAGGTGGAAGGAGATGAGTCTATGGTGTAAGGGAGGCAATAAGCAGATGAGATGGACTGGGGCTACTTCCTGGTGAAACCCTCTGAGGGTTTAATAATGAAGAAATGTTATGATTCACTAAAATGAATATCACAGTGGGGCCTTGGCTGCTTATTCCCCCTGAGGTGGAGTTTAAAATGAGTTTATTTTGTTACAAAGACAAAATAAATCCAAATGCAAGATGATTATTCAACCAAACAAGATGGTGACCTAAAAGCTTAGCATGAAAAGAAGTGCTTGTGCGTAGAGAAAAACAAGGGTCTATTCTATTTAACCTTGTGATATGCCGCAGTGACCTGCTGACCCTTTGACCTCGTAACCTCAGTCACCTATTGGCCTTTGTCTTAATGAACCATGACACTATCCAAGCACTGATAGTGTTGTGAATGCCTGTGTGCTTGCATCTTGTTGTTGTCAATTGTGGCGTTAAAGTTGGATCTATATCCAACTGAAAACTCACACTGAAAGCAACACAACCAGCAAATGTTTCATCTAGTTTGATCAAATACTGCGTAAACTTTCTTTAAAAAAACATTCTAAAGCTGTTTTAGTATTGGGAGATGCAGTAAGCTTAAACAAGTCTGAGTGAATTTTAACCCTCAACATTGCTATTGAATGAAAATGCCATTATAAACAATACATTTGTGTTTTGTCGGTACCAGCTGCCAGTTTGTCAAACCAGCTGCTGAATTTTTTATTCTAAAATGCAAACTAACCAGGTTTTAACCCTTACAAACTGTTCATTTCTTAAACCTTCAAAGTTTGGTTCAGGTCAAATTTAACCAAGAATTCCCTCATAGTAGGTGTTTATACCAAATGTTGAACTACAGAATGTCTAAATAGACTGTGCCTCATTAATAAACATATGCAAAATATAAATATAAAGTTTCAGAGCAGGAAGAGCATTTTATTTGTTTATTTTTTTAAAGTTTTACAAACTCGTCTTTGGAGAAAAACATCTACACACATAGTATCATGTCCTGTTTTACATAACACATAAAAACATAAAAGCCATTATGATTTATATATAAAATTGACCTGAACCAGCCTCAGTGTCCAGCAATCTGTAGCACCTGTACAAAAGTATAACATTTTAAAATATTTTGTGTATTTTGACAAAATTTAGGAAAAGTCAACAAATTTTAGGGCAAAAGAATGATGCTTAGGGTATTTTAACTACTATTAAATGTCAAAACAGGTCAAATTTGACCCGACTAGTACGTAAGGGTTAAGTAATGTGATATTCTACAGACAGTAATTGCACTTTATGATAGAAAAGAGACAAAATGGGAACAAAAAAGAATGGGAGATGTGTATTCCCTTGTAAATTATTTTGACTTCATCAGGCTGATAATGCATTTGCTGATAAGGACATTTATCTACAGCAGACTCCTTGACCCAAACACACCCTGATAGGAAGTGATAAGACTAACATTGTTTAAGTTTAATGACATCATCGTTCCCCTATAATCAATAAAAGGTGAATACAGGGTCACCGATAGGAAAGTAACCAATAAAACCCTGCTAGTGCTCAACACAATAGAGCATTAACCATTTTAAACATGCCTCTCACTTTTTTTAATCTTTAATGCATATAGACATAAAGTTGAACACATGCATACTGTAAAAGTTATGTAGAGCATGCACACTTATCTTGTTCATTGTGCAACATGTACAAGTGAACTATTTACAGCAGACTGCAGTCATAAACACACAGACACATCAGTGCATGCCTAATTATGTAACAACTAGCAACATTACTAGATGTGCCTTGATTGAAGCCAAGTTAAAATTAAATTCACCAGTGAGGGCGGCTGTGGCTCAGTGGGTAGAATGGGTTGGCCAATGGTCAAAGGGTTGGTGGTTCAAATCATGGCCCCCAGTGTTGAAGTGTCCCTGAGCAAGATACTGAACCCTAAATTGCTCCCAGTAGGGTCTGGCATAGTAGCCGCCTACTAGTGTATGAGTGTGTGTGTGTGAATGGGTGATTGTGAGGCTATGTAAAGCTTTGAATTTCAAGGTGTAGCGCTATATACGTGCAGTCCATTTACCAATGAAACACCAAAATGCAAAAACACCACATACAGATATTTAACTGTATTCCTTAAAGACTCTTCAAATTTAACAGAAAGTTTTAGAGAATATCTTCAAATGTCAGTTTTTCTTTATTTTGAAGCAGAGTCTAAAATCTGAACACATATTTGGTATGTGGATGATTTCTTTGACTATTGATCCCACTGTGTGTGGAGAACAGTCAATACTACCGCAAGCATTTCTCCCAGCCTGAGGTGAAACAAATAACAAGTGCTAGGTTTCCGACAGCTAAGGCAGTGTTTTTCAGCAGTGGGGTCAGAACCCCAGGTGGGTTCACCTGGAATTCAAATGGGGTCTCTCATTATTAAAAAAAAAAAAAAAAAAAAAACATAATATATGGTGAGTTTAGAGAGACAATCACAGTCCATAAAAGACATGACAAAGTCTGAAGCTGAAACTGAAGCACTGTGGTTCCGTTTATGTCAAATGTTCACTGTGGTCAGTTTCAGATGCTGCAGCTCTTTCATAATTCATAGTTTGAATTATTGTTTGTTCAGTATTAATTGTCAGCTTTGTAAATACAAGCTGGACTGACTGTACATATCCTGACCAAGGAAAATAAAATTCTCATTTTGTGCACTAATCTGAACCTGGCTTTTCTGTCCATAATAATATACATTATATAGACTAAATAGTACGTTTCTTTCGGATTTTCCCTTCAGGGGTTGCCACAGCGAATCACATTTTCATGTTGATTTGACACAGTTTTTCGGGGGGTATTTCTAAATCAGATCCCCTTCCTGACACAACCCACTGTATTTATCCGGGCTTGGGACCGGGACACTGCCCCTTTGTGGCAGGTATAGCGTAAAGGGCCTTACCCAAAGGCCCACCTGAGGATCGAGCCGGCCGCCTTCCGCACCAAAGTCAGTGGTGTAAACCACTAAGCTACCCAATCACTTTTTATTATATAGACTAAATGTCATTTAAAATTAACGTTCATTTGGAACACAGTATAGCAGTATAGCAAACTATTACATGATCAAATATATTAATTTTAGCAACAAAAAAAAAAAAAGACCCCATTTTGAATGTTGGGAACCACTGTGTTATGGCAAGTTCATTTTGAGACTTAAAAAAAAAAAAAAAAAAAGCCATCTGGATCAAAGTTTTAAACAAATAATACAATAACCACAATGAATAAAAACTACAATTCCTCACCACTTAGTTCAGGATCCTTTGTTTTATTTATTTATTTATTTATTTGTTTTTACTTTGTAGTAAAAAAGGTACAAGAAAGACAAACATATTGTATATTCACTACACACACTGAGGTGTTTCATGCACCACCGGTGAAAGTTTCTGTCCATGGAAAATAAAAGTGCCCATGCCCTGCCTACATTACACACTATACAAAAAAAAGTTTTTGCTCTTTTAACTTCAAAATGTCTTACTAAGCCACATGGGGAAGATAAGTTACAGAGATGGAGTTAAGCAGCTCACCATCTGTGTACTGCCACTCTTGTGTCCTGTTCAGCACCTGTGTCGTGTTACACAGGCTGCACTGGGAGAAATCTGTCAAAGCCTGGACGGGCTGGAGGGCAAACACACTCACTGCTCTCCCATACTCAAGAGTCCTCACTGAAATTACCTCCCACGCTGAATGCTGTGTGCCTCTAGCAGGGTTTAGACGTAATGCTGTGATGTAAGACCTCTGATTTCTTTTGTGCAGTTTTGATCTGACGATGCAGAACTCAGAATGAGCATGCTTTGACTAGTTCAACTGCTTATTTGCGGACAGAAACTATGTACCAGCCCACAGAGTCTGAACAATTCAGTGCACAGAACCTGAAAGTGTCATCTTAATATCAGTGTCCACACCCAAAGACAAGGCCCACAAAGTCATTATGTCTGCTTGTCAGTGTTGCCATATCTTGTCAAATTTCACCCTGTGTATAATATATTGTGAAAGATGCAGAAAGACCCATAGTGGATGATAACTTGATAATTCTGTGACATTTAGCAGTAGCAATCTAGTAAGGTTGTGTGAGGCTGTGAAGCAGAATTCACCAAGCATTGGATTATTCACCCACTAAAAGGGAATATGAGACGAGTTTAGGTCATCATGAGACAGGTTCATTTTACCCCACTGATGATGCGTCACTGCAACATATCACCAGTAGTTATTTCAGTCTCATTTCCAATTCATTTCTACACTATGACTATTTTTAACAAAACATTTAATTAATATCCAATTTGAGTGATAAACCTTAAGAATTGTATGTTGAATGCATTAGTCAAACTCTCAATGTAACCTTAGATTATTAATAATAATGATAATAATTGCAGCAGCTTTACCTGTATCTACTACTATGGTGTGTGAGGGTTCACCCTATTGTAATTTTTCATGTGAGAATGTGGTGGCTTTCTTTCTCTTCAGATATGCCAATCCATTTATTGACCCAGTCCAGCAGTTCAGAACAGGCAACAATCACCGTAAACAATATTTTCTATAAAATAAACAAAATAGTCAAATTAACATAAAAAACACTGACAATATCGAATGCTAAATTTACGCTGTGGCTCACACTAATGCCCGGAAAATTGTTTGGGCTGTTCACACACACCCTACCCCCATCACATGGCAGGTATATATGTAACCTTGTGACATCCTGATGAATTACAAGTGTGGTGGTCATCACGGCCACATCCATCAAACAATTTTATTAAATTAAGGTCAAAACTAAAAATAGGAATAAATGAACAAAAATTATTAATAATGATGATTTCTTTTGGCTTTTTCCCTTTTGCAGTTGCCACAGCGAATCACCTTTGATTTGGCAGAGGGTTTTATGTTGGATGCCCTTCCTTATACAACTGGGCACGATGAGGCTTGTGCCCCTTGTGGCTATTGGGATGTATAGCATAAAGATCCTTAATTATTGTTATTATTATTATTATTATTTATATATTTCTATAGCACTTTTCAAGGCACCCAAAGTAATTTACATTATTGATCCATTATTCCATTATGACTAAGACAGAGCAGGATTTGAACCGCCAATCCTTCGGTTATTGGACAACCCACTCTTCCTCCTTACGCACTACAATATTGATTACATATTGATCTCAATCTTGGTTATGACTCATGTATTATCATTTTTGTTTTTTGTTTTTTTTGCTGCAGGCTTTATAGTTGTAATCCTCTGGCACATTAACGGTGAATGTGTAATATTTAGTGCCATCTACCAA
>JAPSES010093796.1:0-21124 GCA_029822895.1 Maxillicosta whitleyi | reverse complement strand
TGTGTGTGTGTGTGTGTGTGTGTGTGTGTGTGTGTGTGTGTGTGTGTGTGTGTGTGTGTGAGAGAGAGAGAGAGAGAAGAGTCACTGATATGGGAAACTCTTACACTGTGGTCATGGTGAGGACCGAGGAGGGTCAAATGATATTGGATCTCAGCTACTCTTTCTCACCTATTCCCATGTAGTCCCGTGTATTTAAGCGGGTAGATTGCAGTGGTGTAGTGTAGTACAGTTTTGTGCTTGTGTCATTGTGTATTCACACATACTTTACATACTCTACCTTTTCTTTTTGTCAACATGTTCATAGTTGGCTGTGTCTGCGTATGAGCCACTGTCTGCAGTCTTTCATCACTAGAGGTGAAAGATCGAAGGTCACTGATATTATACATGTTGTTATTTTCCCCACTCCCATTCCTGACATATTACACCTCACATAATTAGGACATGCATTCCTCACACTCAAACATCTGAACCAGACATGAAATTTATGAAATTTAAGTCTCTTCTCTGCTGGTGAGGACCCTCGCTGATAATGCTTTAACTCACACAGAAATGTTTATGTTTCCTTAAAAGTAAACAGAAAGGATTATTATTATCATTATTGCTATTGTTATTATTAGTCAGGTGGAAAGTAAAACACCCAAAAAAAAACCAGAATAAAACAACGAAAGTACTCAACAAACCACAATGAAGTCCCAACTAAACATCTCTGAACAGAATAAAAACTAGAATTAGGTGAAAACAGACAAAGCAACACATTCAAAATATACTTTAAGCTCAGTATGAACATTACAAGTTTAAGAATAGCCAAAACTAACTCAGTAAATACATTAAATTGATTATTATGTAGTCCAATTGAAATGGTGGTATTGATTGAAAAAAATAAAATACAAGGGACATATCATGAATTGGAAAAAGCTTCTGTCTAGTAATCTGGGCAAACATAGTACATGTCTTGTGTTTTGTTTTTTTCTAACAGTAAAGAGGAAAGGAAGAGTAGACAAAACAGCAAGAAGTGAACGATTGAAAAGGGTGAGGAGATTGTATCTGGTGTGTAAAATGATGTGTGTTCACTCAGTTGGGACATAAACAACACTGCAACAAAGAGGTTTGTCACAGTCACAGTATCTGCTGTTGCTTGTTACTTTATTTCTGATTTGGTGTATAAACAAGGAAGCAAACAGCAACCCTGATGTTAATAGCAGCATATTTTTGGGTGACAATTTTTAAGTCTAATTTCATAAACACATCCTTTATTAGGATGTTTATGAATGCCAGCTTAATTACACGCCTGCCAGCAGGATGAGAGTTGGCTGTAAGGCAAAGGTCAAATGTCACTTAATTTACTAAACTATTACATGTGTTCAAGTGAGAAGAGTGTGTGTGTGTGTGGGTGGGGGGGGGGGGGGTTACAGGCCTTTCTCTGTTTGTTTTGTTTTTGTTTTGTTTTGTTTTTTTCTGTGTCAAAGTTCATCTAATAGGAGTTTCAGCTTGGACTCGGTTTGTGTAACTGTGTGCAGGCACTGAGGTTTATCCACAGTTTGTTTGTCTCTTTACATAATGAGTCTATTCACTGACATGCCCACGGCCCCAACCACCATCAACACAGATAAAGCACACACACACACACACACACACATACACACACACACACACACACACACACACACAAAGTACCTGAAACACTCACATGCTGACCTGCACCCTCAGAAACAAAAAAGCTATTTCAGAATCCAATGTAATCTGACATTATATATATATATATAGGTATTTTGTACTTGAAAAAGAATCACATTCATCACATGTCATAAGGCAATGTATAATGACAGTAAATATTCTATTCTATTCTATTCTATTCTATTCTAGAGTTGGCATCTCCATAGTTGACATACACAATTAAAAAGGAAATTAGTGATCACATTAAATTCCTGCTAGCATCTGTCCACCTTTCAGTTTAACTCTGTTTTGGTCTCCACTAAGACCAGAGGGAAATATGTGCCTCTTTAGCTGATAAATGCTCCACTATTTTCAGTATTCCACTGATAATGTTGTCTGCCTTTTTGTAATCGGATAGAGGTGGTATGGTATTGTTTGCTAAAAACAGCTGTCTGCTCGTGCACTGGTGAATGTGCAATTTAATGATATTTCTTTTTCGAAAATCTCTTTAAATTGAAAAAACATTACCAAAATCAGAAGCTTAGCTGGGAAAATGCTCCTCCAAGGCTCCTTCTTGAATTACAACTTGGATTAAAAACATATATTGGGGGAAAAAAATTATTTTGGCAGCTAAATCCACTCAAGTAACAACTATGGACACGGCACAAAGCCAGAAAAAGAAAACACAAACCCAGTCTTTGTAACTGCTTCTCTGCCCTCCCCTTTTGCTGACTCTTTTCTTTGTGCCACTATCTGATTCACATCATCTGCTTTGCTGCTTTGTTCTGCTTCACCCTAAATAGCAGTTACATAAAAACCAAGCAGAAAGTTAATGCCTTGAGGCAAAAAGGGAAAAATGCAGAAGGGGAAAAGGGTTAAATGGAGAAGAGCACTGACAAACACAGCAACAGACAGACTGTAAAAATAAGATACTCAAAGAAAACCAGAGCCCCACTCCTAGTTTGGCTTCTTTTCTTATTGGTTAATATGGTGTCCAATAGGAGTCCAGGGGAGGATCACTTCCTGTGGGGTTGAAGGGGGGGCCTCCCATGTGGTCTGGTGTACATTTGTGTGTGTTTATGACCAGCTTGAAGTATAAAGAAGTGAAGCTTTCCAGGCATTTTTTGTGTCAGCACAAATGCGTATGTAAGCAGAAGAACATGTTTCTGCCACGTATGTATTATACATGTGTATATTCTAGGTTTTTGTGTGGGTTTGTGTACATTTTGCGATATGGACTTCTGCCCGTGACTGTGGGTCAGTGAATTTCAGGAATGAGGATTTTACAAGGATTTTTATGCGGAGTTTGTAGTATAAATATACATTCACAGAGACCAGTAGTCAAATGGTTGTGTGCATAGCTTTGCAATTACCCAGTTTAATGCCTTGGAAGGAGATATTTAATACAACATTACTCTCACGTAGAAGATTATATTTTTCATTTGCAGAAAAAAAAACCCCACTCTGTTCTGTTTATAGAGCAAAGAACTAGCTTTGCTTACATGAAGATAATATGTGATGACAGTAACTGCAAATTAAATGTAAATAAAAACAAAGTAGTGATATATATAGAACAGGAAAAAAACTGTGCTGGTGTACTGTTTCAAATGTAAATATTATTATGTGTACCGTAACCTGTGAAAATGTTATCGTTTCAATTCATACCACACATATCTTGCTCATATATTACAAACATGGTAACTTTGAAATGATGAACAGCAGTAGACATTACTTAAGCTAAAATCCAAACAGAGAAAACAATGTTAATGAGAGGGGAATACTGTGAGGGCCAATTATTATCCATATTCACAAATTGCTTCCAGATGCTTGGTAGTGAAAGCACTACAAAAAGGTCGCGTGCACTGCTGTCTAAATGCTAATTCAGTTGAGATACATCAGACCAGGGGGAGAAATTTTTTGTCTCCACAGGAACTGATTATGTACATTTATTTCTGAATGCTATTTATTCTTATTTGACCGGGATTTTTTTTTAAAAAAAAGCATGAAAAAACATAGCTGTAGTAGCAAATTTGTTGATTTGCACTATGATGGACTGCTGTACTTCATAGTCCAATTTACATGAATGGGGTCCCATGTTGATATTCCAAACTCAGCAGCAGGGGTCACATACCAGAAGTCGTTTAAGACTACCAAAACCACCAATGAATCAATGCTGTGCATCCACAGACTGTATCAATCTCTGAATAAAGGTAAATTCTCATCGTTTAGATATATCTGTACTATGGTGTTATCAAGTTTTACATGTCAAACAAAAAGTCAAAGCCTTGTATTTTGATAATTGTTCACATAGGCCATTGCGATAGCTGATAGTTTACACTGTTTTTAGCCAGAAAAAAGCCAAAGTAAAAGCACAAATCACCTGTTTTCAGTAAGGTTTGTTTAGTCAGTAACTGCGCAAAAGATCTGTTCTGTCCAAACAAGGATCATAGAACTGTTACAGTTTAGTTTGGATTAAAAGTGGTGAGCTTAGCAAAGATAGAATAGAATAGAACTTTATTGCCAATGTAGTCCAAGTTACAAGTTAAAGATAATAACATCCCATAGTAACTTAACCTTCATAGGCCTCATAATTCATAATAATAAGTGCCTGTGTGCAATGTGAATTCAGCATCAAATTCCACTGTTTCCATTTACAGCTGTGTCCAGCGGTGAAAACAACAGAGCTTCTAACTTTTATGACTTTGTCACTTTCTTTGACTTTAAAAGTTTTTTCCTTGGTCCCATGGCATTAGTTCTTCTCACCATTGAGGAAAACTAATGCCACTCACTAGTCCCTCTAGGGGTCAAATAACTTGAATATCAACATAATCCAATCCATCTATCCAGTGGCACTTATTTTTGTCAGAACTTCAGGATTCTTTGTTCCAAACAGTGTTGTGATACATTCTCATATTTCAGTATTTTAATGTACAAATACCACATATAGCTCCTTTAAAGGGGTCATGTTTAGGTAAACCTACTTTTATTAGTCTTTGGTTCATTTATTTGTGAATTTGGACCCTAACAGTTAATAAAGATTGAATTTGAACTCTCCAGGTGCTGCAAAACTATCTTGATATTCATTTTGGCAAAAATCAAGTGGATTTCTACAACCTGCTTTAATTCCTGCTTAATTTGTTATGTTTTATAACTAGTTATGTCATGATATTTGCACAAATAAGGTCAAGACTTCTGAAGAACATTTCTCCGAGTATGACATAAATGTTTGTCAACAGCAGTGTTTGTAATAAAAACTGAAAATATGTCCAAACTTTGAGTAGATTACCTAAAATGTTCAGTTGTTGGTTGAACAGGACAGAGCAGCACAGTTAACAACTTGGAGGGTAGGGAACATGAAGTGGCTCATGTACATTTAAAGGGCCAGCGCTCAAAATGACCTTTCTGGTGTCATTACTCAGAAATAGGGTTGAAGATGGACCTGTGGAGTTGAATTAATGAAGAATTCAGACCCAAACAGAGCATTTACAATTTATGTAGACCACATGGAAATGTTTTAAAATGCATAATTCCGTTTTAAAAAAGCAAAATATCACTCCTTTAAGGACAAGTCTGTGAGTTGGAGACACACATATTTGACTATCTCTAAGAAGAATGGTAAAAATAATTTTACATATCTTTTGCATGCATGGGAAGTTTCACAAAACCCTGAATTTTTGTCCTCAAATATTCACTTTTTTCAGATTGTGACATGTATATTACTGTCATGTCATAGTGGTCTCATATATTTTCATCTGTCTGCTAAAGATGTGCCTGCAACCCATTTGGGTCTAGACCCTAAGACAGCAAGAGACATTTTAAATCACCAAGAATGTGCATTTTATGGGAGATTTACAGCAATTTTCTAAGGGGGGAAACTTCAAGGCTTCACATGACCAGGCAATATGCGATATTTAACAAACACAGACCCAGGCGCTAGGCTTCAGGTATGTGTTAAACCCCGGAAATCTGTCAAGGAACATCTTTTTGACCTCAGTTATAATTCACAGATACTGAAGGTTAATGTGTGTAACCATGCTGACCTCATGGATGTATCCTTTCTTTACCTGCCCTGGAAAGAAAAAGGTCAAGCAATACTTTATGACCATATTTAAATCAAGTGAAGATACGCTTATGAATTAAAAATCAACTCAGTGCATTTAGAAAAACTTCACACTAAGTGAACACACATGTTTTGTGGGCTGTATATAGGCCATTTCAATGTTTTGGTTGTGGTGTGTGACTGTGTGCATATTTGGGTGTGTGTACTGTACGTGTATGTGCTTTGGCGACATGCCCAAGGCTGATGTTGATAAAGTGTGACCACATGAGTCCCCAGAGTAGAAAAGATGGAAAGAGGCCAGTGCATATACATACCTTTTCCTCTCAATCCCTCCCTGTCTCCCTGTATCTCCTACTCTAATACCCTAATGCATTTTTTGTAACACTTCCTCACATCTATCTCTGTCTTTGTACCTCTTTTCACCCTCGTACAATTTTTTCTGCACAGTTCTGCATCTGCAACTCTCTCATATGCAAAAAAACATACAAAGGGCCGTGGTACACTGCACATGTGTTCATAGTGTTTTGACAGTCTTACAGTTCGAGGAATTGCTTCATGCTTTCTTGGAAATTAACTTACTCTGGATCAAACTGTACTCTAACTCGCACTGAAATGGGGGCTGAGATCAACATTTTCGGCACAAATTACCCATAATATATAACGTGTGTAGCAGACAGCGATGGAAGTATTTAAACCTTTACTCTAGTTAAAGTATCGATACCACACTGGGAAAATACTCAGCTATAATTAGAAGTTATGGATTCAAAAACTTACTTTAGTAAAAGTATCATTATCAGAATGTATTCAGTGTATGAAAAGCAGATGTAGTCATTATGCAGTAAAATGGCTTCATTTTCATGATCATATATGACGTTTTTGGGTTCATTTTACTCCTGCATTCATGTGTAAGTTACATTTTACTGCTGCACATGATTAAGGTTGAGCACATATGAGCTAATTCATGTAGTCTTGTCTTGTTTAAAGGGGATATATGTAGTATTTAAATATAAAACTCTAAACAGGCAATGAAAGTCACATGCCAGAATGCACTCACAGCAAAAAACCAAAGAACCAATGCCACATATACACAGACTGAATAAAGTATAAAGACCAATGTTTACACACATTTGTATTATGGTATAACCAAATTTTCGTCTTCAAACAGATGTCTTAGAATTTTCATGTGTTGCATATGTGATGGTTTACATTATATCCTAGTTAGCTTAGCTCTGTTTTTAGACAGAAAACAAACACAGTAAAACCACAAATCCTCTTGTTTTCCACAGGGTTTGTGTTGTCAGTAGCTAAACCAACAAACAACAAACTTAGCAAAGATAATATCACATAATAACTTTATCTATATCTTCAGAACATTGATGATTAAAGCTAAATTTGCAAAATAAAGTGTGTTTCACAAATTAGCATCAAACTCCATTCTTTTCATTTAGAGCTGCGTCGAGTGGTGAAAACTTTTATGACTTTGTGACTTTCTTTGACTCAGTTCTGATCTCATTTCGTCACTTAAGGGCCCTGTGTCTTTTCTTTTCTTTTCTACAGTAAACCAGCATAGTGACTCACTGCTTCCTCTAGTGGTCATACAAATTCACTGGCCTGTTGCTATAATTCTACTCGGTTCATACAGTCCAATACACGCCAGACGTTTTTGGCACAACTTCATGAATACTCTGAACACTCAGATGATACTTTTGATATTTTTATTCAGTATTTGAAATAAGTAAGTGAAATAGACAGCTCCATCTACAACAATGTATCACATTCTATAAAGTGTGTCACGCTGCTCTCCTGTGTGAACTATGCATCTTTAAATAATCATTCTCAATAGTAGATTAAAATGTACAGTGTTTCCCTCAGAGATGTAGTGGAGTAACTGGAAAAACTGCATTAAGAGAGTAGTCGAAGTACATCAAATCTAAAAAAAAAAAAAAAAAAATTCCTCAAATCTATAATTATGTACAGTATATTCCCCCAGTGACAAGGTGCAGATGTTAAATGAAATCTTATACTGAAAGAGGTCATTCCAAATACCAAAAGCAAAGCAAACTCTTTTTCTTTGGAAGGGGTGACCTGTTTATTTTGGTTTCATGTTGATACACGCAAAGTGTCCAAAGCCTACATGTAAAATGTCAACATCATTTTGTTTCAAAAATTACGACATAGTTGTGATAAGACACAAACCACATATGAACACATGGAAAAGGATTTTTTGAACCAAAGCACACATGCCAACTTGCTGTCTCCACACAAAATGACCTATGCCAGTGCTTATGGGCGAGTGGGAAGTGGATGTAAACACACCAAGTTCTTGGCTTTCAAGAGCCAACATTGTCAAACTATTAGGTAGATACCAAGGCACATGACCTCAGCCCACAAAAACGCTGTATTTACATTCACTAGAGTGTTGTCATAACTGTGTGTGCCTGAGCCACATGTGCTGGGCTACTTCCGTCTGGAAAGAGGCCTGCGAACTGCAGATTGTGGTACATTTTATTCTGAGATCGTAAAGACCTGCTGCGATGAAAGTTTATACACTCGTGTCTTCGTATAGATAGACATTCTATGTCTGGGAGGACATTGAGAGATCTAAAAGAAAGCTGCACAAAATTAGAAACGTGATTCACACATATACAAACATTATTCACAGTGACCCTTGACCTCTTAACTCTCTCAGATCGGATGCTGGAATCCACTACTTCTCACTGTCGTCACTCTTAGAACTCGACTGCACTGAAAAGAGACACTGACCCACATCTGGCACCTGTTCAGAATCTCTTACCCAGTTTTCATCTATTTAGATTGGTGTTTTTCCAACCTTGGGGTCGTGACCCCACTTGAGGTCACCTTGAATTCAAAAGGGGTCACCTGATACAAAAAAAAAACCCTTACAACTAAAAAGTATATGATAAGTTGACAGAGACAATCCCAGTCCATAACAGACATGACAAACTGTGAAGCTGAAACTGTGGTTCTGTTTATCTAATGTTCACTGCGGTTTCAGATGCTGCAGCTCTTTCATAATTCATAGTTTAATTATTGTTTGTTCAGTATTATTGGTCATCCTTATAAATACAAGCTGGACTGACTGTACATATCCTGACCAAGGAAAATACAATTCTCACTTTGTGCAGTAATCTGAACCTGGTTTTTTATGCCTCTGTCCATAATAATAAAAAAAATTAACATTTATTTGCAACATAGTATAGCAAACTATTACATGATCAAAAACAAATAAATTTTAGCAAAAAATAAAAAGTCTCTGTTTTGAATGTCTGGGGTCTCCAGGAATTTGTGATGTAAAAAAGGGGTCACAAGCCAAAAAAAAAAAAGTTTGGAAACCACTGATTCACATAATATATGCAAATCTGCAACACTACAGCTCATACTATGGATATGTACATCAATGTTGGAGTTTAAGCTATTTTTTTTATCCCGTGACCTTTAACCTCTGACCACAAAATCCATGGTTGACCCAGACAGGTCACAGTCATTGTTAC
This sequence comes from Maxillicosta whitleyi, assembly GCA_029822895.1. Classification (NCBI taxonomy): domain Eukaryota; kingdom Metazoa; phylum Chordata; class Actinopteri; order Perciformes; family Neosebastidae; genus Maxillicosta; species Maxillicosta whitleyi. Next base: position 11,899 of record JAPSES010093796.1, on the reverse strand, counting down.
CATTAAGTTCGATCATTGTAGCTGTGTTTGTGATTTGTCATGAGTAATAAATAACCAACTACTTATGTTCATTCTGTTCATAAAATTCCCTCATATTGTTTTTCATGGACTATTAGTACATCATAAAATAACAACACTGAATGTAATCATAATTAAGCAACCTGTAGCAATGTTTTATTCCTCACAGAAATTGTTTGACTAAAATGTTGTTCATTTTATTATTTTACTTTTTTTTTTTTTTTTTAACCTTTATTTAACAAGAAAAAATGACTCGCTCTCTTTTGCAAGAGTGTACTGGCCAAAACAGCAACAGCAGAAGGGCATCCACACCAAAACACATACATATAAAACACCGCCAATAATTTAAAACATCCAACAATCAACCATCGATGTTCCTGAAAAGCAAAGCAGTCAAAAAAACCCCAACAACATTTACATCCATTATTCTTTTCCTATTCATTTAAAGTTAATTTGATTTGATTTTTTTATTTTACTTCTTTCTACACATACTTCAAAACTTTACAGAGAAACAATTGTATTTTAAAGGATAAAATATGTACACACACACACACACACACACACACACACACATATATTTATATTTATATATAATGAACAATCAGTAAAAATATCTGCCAAAATACTACTTTTTTTACTTTTTCATGCAAACATGATTCTTTGCATTTAGTACTAGAAAATGGGGAAAATCCCTTTGAAGAACTAATGCAGAACTGATCTTTTCCCGTGGGTGGAAATGCCACCAGTAGATTGGACACATACAGTAAAAACAAAGGCAGCTGAAAGGCTGTGGTGCTCAACAATCACTGCACATGTACAGTGTCAATGCCCTGTTTATTTTGGAACCGTGCAGAACATTTCAGCACAATGAAATCATAAAAACAGTATGTCCCTGGTGTGCATGATTGACTTCATATACTGTGTGTGATCTATGTCTTCCTTAAAACACTTCTCTGTTTCTGCAGCGTAAAAAAAAAAAAAAAGAAAAAAAAGAAAAACTCCCAGCACTCCTCATACTCCCATGGCCTCGGGTAAAATAATCCATGTGTGGACAAGATACTTTACTGCTCAGTGTTAAGTAATCCAATATGTCCGTCCGCAGTGCATGCAATAATTAGATCAAGAAAACTGTCGCCCATGACATGTATGCAATGATATTTAATTCTTTCCCTCTGACTTTCCTGTTGGAGCCTATGCACCCAAATCACTTTCTTATGACAAATATGTATATGGAGAAAGAGAATATTTACTTTAAAACAGAAAAAACAGGCCTATTTATTTGCATACTGTGTGTTTCTGAATTGACTTAGGAGCAGCTTGGGCAATAATTTATCACTATGAAAAGAACTGCTGGAAAATGAGCTGCAGTTAGAGCTACTGTGATAAATAAACTATGAAGGGAAAAAAATCTAACTGCCAACATTTGAGAAAGGCCTATCTCATTCTAGTTATCTTACTCTTGTTCAACTGGAGTATAGAGCGGCAACTCCAGAAGCATTAGATCCCTCATGAAAATAAATAAATACAAATAATTAAAATAATGTGTGTAGTATCAATTTCTTAGCAGTACATGTTGCATTTATTACTAATGGAGCTCAAATGTTTATTGACTTTGACATGTATTCACATGGAAGAACATGTGCTTGGATTTAGCTGAAACACAATCAGTTACAAAATCATTAGGTAAATAAATAAAAACACTTCAAACCATTTTGTTGGCTTGCGTGTAGAGGGAACAGTGGTCATTGCTGCCCTCTCCTGGTCAGTTGTATCTGTCCTCTTTAACTCGGCCCTTATAGACTGTGCAGCTTTTTTCCAAATATATACTTTTTCCCTTCTATTTTTCCTTTTTTTTAAATTTCTCCTTCATTGATTTAAAATTTTCTTTTCTTCTAATTTGTGTGTTGACCACCATCTGTGTCACCTATTGCCTCATTTCTCTTTCCTCTAGCCTATTTTTTCCTTCACCGTCTCTATCATTTCCTATCCCAGTTTCTCATATTGCTCATTGCCTCTCACCCTCTGTCTGTGGGATTTTAAAGGAAGTTAAGCCAAAGGTTCATGCAGCTGCAGTGATGGTCAGATGTCCGGTTCAAGCAGGATGTAAAACGGCAGCACTGGCAGGGTTTCTCCCAGGACACATGAGTTCAACAGGGAAACAGAAGCAGGGTGAGAATAGAAAATATCATTCAAACATTAGAGATGATCTCATGTGAAATGGGATCCAAAAGGTACTTAATTGTGTATCTACTTGAAATAATATCGATATACGTATATATTTCATGTTCCGTTTAACTAAAAGCAAATTGTTCAGATCCTTCCATTGGATAAATACTGTGATTAATATGTTTAAGTTCTTTAACTCTGAAGTAGCTTCTCATTTCTTAACCCATAAAGCCCCAGTAATACATTCGTGGCAGTTCCCAAATACATTTTTCTGTCTATTTAACCTTTCTTAAGTCGTTTATCATGAATTGTTATGACATTACCCTGTAAGTTTTGTATTTTTCACTAAATCATGTCTTTTCTTCCTATTTATTTCCTCTATTTAATTTAGATGTTTATGAAAACTCAGTAAATTCAAGCTCAGTTTAAAGTTGAGAGTTATAAAAGTGACTTTTTCAGTTAAATTTATCATTAATTGATTGTAAACCAAGTGTCTCCATCCACTGTCATTGATCCAACTACATGGGTTTTACTGGTGAATCAATGTTGTAGAAGATGATTGTGTCTCCATGGTAACTATGGAGCCTCTGAACGTCGAAATGGGTCATATCTAACGACTATGAAAAGATGACAAACTGCTGTTTAGTTCAGTAGATGGTTTTGGTCAACGATGGATGTTTGGGTCTTTATGGGTTAAATAACCATCAGTTTAATACAGATTGGACTGGTTTTTTTTGTTTGTTTTTTTGTTTTGGACTGTGTTTTGATGGTAGATGGTCATTTGGTCTCATGAGTCCAGACTGAACCTGTTGTTGCAGAGTGATGGAATATCAGGGTGAAATAAAAGGGTGAGAAGTGATTAGTCGTCATGCCTGGTGCCTACAGTACAAGCCTGTGGGGGCAGTGTTATGACCTGAGGTTCTTCACATTGTGCTAGAAATTAATCAACTAAAAAGTGTCACAGTAAATGCATGACAAAACCATAGCTAAAGCTCATTGAGATGTTATAATGTCGTCATATTGTTGGACTAAAAACAGCGCAATAAACCATATCCCTATCCTAACTGTGCCATGATCAGCATGTGCACAGCTAGAAATGGGATATATAGCTTTTTTTGATTAGTCTCTATTTTGATTTTGTATTTTTTTTTTTTTTTGCTCTTGTATGGTTTTGTGCTTTGCTGCTCTAAATCTGGAATTTCCTCTTGTGGGATTAATAAAGGCTTATCATATCTTATCTTATTTTATTTTATCTTATCTTAACTTATCTGATCTTATTTTATTGTATCGTATCTTATCTTATTTAATTTTATTTAATCTTATCTTATCTTTGCTATTTTTGGGCCAGGCCTTGTATATTATAGTTTCATTTGTATTCATTTCTTGACCTTTATGATCATGAAACACTGACGGTATTAACTGTATCGCAGCCACTTTCTCTCTTTCAGGGAGGTTCGACCTCTAATATAAACATGAATCTATACGCCACAAAGAAGACAGCAGCTGAGGGAATGTTGGACATTGCTTTGTTTCTGGCTAACATCACACACATGAAGACGGTCATTGAACAAGGAGCTGGATACAGGTAGTGTTTAAGTGTCTCCGTTTTAATAAGACCCATAACTATTTTTGGCATAACATCCAAATGAGTTTGTTTTGGGGTTTTCCAAGTGATGCATCCTCATTTATTATTATATTTAAATATATATAGTCGATATAAAAAATTATTAGACCACCCTTGTTTTCTTCAATTTCTTGTTCATTTTAATGCCTGGTACAACTAAAGGCACGTTTGTTTGGACAAATATAATGATAACAACAAAAATAGCTCATAAGAGTTTAATTTAACTAAGCAGATTTACACTGTGTGAAAATGCATATTTATTCATGTATTCATTTATTATATTTCCTATGTAAGTTATGACTCCCTGATCCTGCTGTTTATTTCATGTAAGTTTAACCATATTTGAAGTAAAACAACAACAACAAAAAAGTAAAATAAAGAAAGAAACAAAAATTTAAATGAATTTAAGAGCTGATATCTAGCCATTTTTCATGGTTTTCTTGATAATATTTTGTGATAATTGCTTTTTGGGATCCTGCACACCTTACGTCAACTGGATGTGTATGTCTATAACTTTTTTTATTTCTTGATAATAACCAAAATCACTTCAGTTCTTACATTAATATCTATTGTCATTTTACTGACAAAAAACAATACTTTTAGGCATTCCATGTTTTCTTTTCTGTTTGCTTTAGCCACATGATACACACAGGAGTTAGGATTTGATTGCATAATCATTGTTATTGATGACTTTTGAGGGTCTAATATTTTTTTTCCACAAATATCATCTGCATTTTGCATTTTTCAGTGAAAAATCTACATTTAATTTACTGCTCACGTAGATGTTCATAAAAGCTAAAAAGATTATTTGAGCAAATTTGTAACAAATGTGGAAAATGTAGCTTTTTCAACAAAATATATCATGAACTGAAGTGTTGTAGAAGATGGCAGTTTCCATGTTCACTATGGAACCTCTGAACGTCCAAATGGATCGTATCTGATGACCATGGATAGCTACAAAAGTGCATTTTACCTGACTTATTTACGTATATTGATAGGATTAGTGGATCAACAGGTATTTCACATTTTAGTGGGTGTTTAAGTATTTCTTGATTTAAATGGATCAGAACTTCTGTTAAAAATAAACATATGGGACACTGAATTGGCCCATTTACCCACGACCAGCGTCATTTCCTACAAGGTTACATCTTTTTCTGTACTTCCTCAGGTACTATGCTGCCGTCCTGACTCTGATCTCCTTCTCACTGGCTCTTCAGATCGTGGCTGGAGTCCTTATCATCATCATCGGTGAGTCACTGAGTCTTAACATTAGTCAGCCCGTCCACACATCCATCCTCTTTGTTCTAACTAGTCCTATTAACATACTAATACACTGACACATTGGTTTGTTGTGAAAATTCAAGTAAGGAAGGTTGAATCACAGTTTGGCAGGAAATATTTTCACAATTACAAATACTCAATGATGATAAAAGTAAAAATACAGGCTTTACAGTCTTGTCTCTGACTGTTCTGTGTAGTTTTTGGGTGTGTGTACATGTAAGTGCTTCTTGCAGCCCGGCGAGATCTCAACGTAGAGGCCAACCAGAAGCGCCTAGACAGCCTGAACAACACCACAACCATCATCATCTTCCTCATCTTCATCACCAACATCTGCATCTCTGTCTTTGGCATGGAACGCACAGGCCTGTTTGCCAGGATGCATTTCTGACGGAGCAAAAAAGAAGAGCTGTGTAGGGATCCATAAAAATAGAAGGAAATAAAAATCAGACACATCAAACACACATACACACTAATTGAAACATGTGTTACTCTTCTACTTACAGTATTAATCATCTGGAGTATATTCTTATTTAGTATGAATGGACCAGGCCAGAGGACCAACTAGATGTTTGTGTGTCTGTGTTTGTATGTTTTGTGTCCGTCTGCTTGTGTGTGTCTGTGGTATGGACTGTGTTTGTGTGGATGTTGTCGTGTAAAGCTCGTTGTGAGCTGACCCTCTTCCCATCGTATCGACGGTTACTAAACTGTCTAAACAATCTGATCACTGGTCTCATCTTTCTCACTTTTATCACCAACGTCATCAAAGCAGCGTTTGGTACTCAGCGCAGCTGGCTCCTGGGATGGCTGTTTCAACGGTTCATCCTATGAAACACACACTTTGAAACCCTGTATGTACCAGAAACATACTAAGGAGTAACATACGTAGTTTTTGGATTTTTACACAAGAGGTTTCAGAAATATAACATTAAGTTATAACTGGTCAAAAACAGAGTTCATTATTGACATGTTTTATTTTAGAGTTTTGTTGACAGTAGGACAACTCTATAAACTATTAACTAGCATGACATATCTATGCATCTGTTAGCATTCAGCTTTGGAAATAACTGTTAAACTACCTGGGATTTTTTTTTTTTTTTGACAGAAATTGAATTAAGAACACTTTTTTTTTTTTTTTTTAATTGCCTCACTGTCTGTTTTTTCAGTAAGTCTGTGAAACTCTAGGCCTGGGTCTCAAAAGGTTAAATCAGTTTATAATAGCCAGGATAAAATGTAATAAATGTCATTAAAAAAATAAAAAAATAAAACCTAAATACAGTTCATTCAACAAACTATAAATATGAAATTTTAAATGATATAATTTCCTGAATTTACACTAAATATCCAAAAAAAAAAACTTTTTATAAAAGCTATTGTCATATGTATCAGTTATGGTTAAATCCAAATTCAAAGTAGTATGAAGGAAATTATTATAATGTGGTGCTTAATGAGGAGGAGAACACTGAGAGTCAATGCTAAAAAAACAAACAAAAAAACCCCAGAAAAGCTTATTAAGAAACGTTCATTAAAGTATGAATGAATGAATTGTTTATTTTGGTTTGTACAGTAATCGTTGCACTTACAATAATGTAATAATAATGAAAATAAACATATACACCAAAAAAGAAATAGGTTACAAGCAAAGCTTATTTTGTGCCAATAGTTTTTACCTGATCCACTGCTTATGTTAAATTAAATGTGTTCAGCATCAAGTATTCTCATTATAACACAAAATCAGCAACAACAAAAACATATGTACCATCTCAGCTTAATATTCCTGAATGATTTTATACTTAAGGCATTTTTAAAACGTTGTTAAAGAAGTGAACAAATTAAATTCATCACGTCCATCCCATAATTTCACACCCACAACCCAAATACATCTAGGCTTCACATTTGTCCTCACTGTAGTCCATTCAAATATATAATGACCTCTTATATTATAATTACTCTGTCTCAATTTACAGAGATCTTAAATGTTATTTAGAAGGTTATTATTTTTTTTTATAAAATTTTAATATATACATTAGCCTGCAATTTTACGATTCTAAGTTGAACTAATAAATTATTAATTATTATTAAATTATTATTATCTTACTTTATTAATTATTCTTGTAGCTCTTTTTTTTTTTATTTTACATTGTATCTATAATTGTTTTTCCTGCGTTTCCCCATATTTATGCACAGTATTTAAAGTACATAACAAGGAACAATATATCACGTATAGGCTGTTTTTGTTTAGTGAGTCCCTTGTTTTATACAGTAATAGAACCTCCAGGAAAAAAATGCAATATAGGGCACCATGTGACAATGGTCTGATATTTATTTTCAAAGCTGCACATTTATTATGAATAAAAGTTCAAATCTACTTCCAAAACCAACACTTGAGGCTTATGTGTGAATACAAAGTCTCTACTCACGTCATATAAAATCAACTTTAGTGAGGTGAAAGAGTAAAGTTTTATTCCCATAATAAAATAATTCAACATTTTCTTATAGGTTTTATTCTAAGAGAAGATGATTGGCCTTTTCCTGACACTGATGGGAGTGAACAGTGAAAGCTAATATGTTCAACATGTCTATTGATAAAATATAAAACAACATATGGTAGACACTGTGCTCAAATTTATCAGGGTTCAAATCTATCAAATCTCCCACTGAGATGTTTACTCTGAACAGAAAAACTGGACGTCTCTGCTTGAGGGCAGACTTAAATTATAGTTGCTGCAGGAGGTAATTAAAGTTTTCATTTGCTGTTCTCTTGTGGAATTTATTTAATATGAACAAATCATTATCAGTTCTTCTAAATCCAGACAAAACATCCCAGTGAAAACAATCCCACAGACGTGGAGGGCGTGTGACTGAACTGTGTGTGAATTGTCTGAGTGAATGTGAACATCACTGTGTGTGTGTGTGTGTGTGTGTGTGTGTGTGTGTGTGTGTGTGTGTGTTGGATTTGTTTTTAGATGTGTGTCATCTGTATGTATGTGTGTGGTTGTGTTGGAAATGTTGAAATATGTGTGTGTGTGTGTGTGTGTGTGCGTGTGTACACCTGTGTGTGTGTGTGTGTGTGTGTGTGTGTGTGTGTGTGTGTGTGTGTGTGTGTGTGTGTGTGTGTGTGTGTGTGTTGTAGCCCGCAGGGACCTGAACCTGGTGTCCAATCAGAAACGACTCGACTACCTTAACAACGTGGCCACAGGCATCATCTTCGTCACCACGGTGATCAACTTCTTCATCAGCTTCTTCGGGTCCAAGAGGACGGGGTTCTTCCGCTGGCTGTTGGCTCGACTCCACTTCTGACACACACAAACGGACTCACACATTTCACAAACACATGCAGAGCAGACAAACACAAATGGACCAACAATTCATCTACAAGTCACTTGGTTTATGTGTCGGTTATTGTTTTTTATTCAGGGTTGTTTGTGGACTGTAATCTAACTAAAATATTTCCACTTAACCAACTGAACATCAGCATATGTGTGTGCATCAGGATTTGTTTAAATTACTTTAAATGCTTATGTCTTCATATTTAATGCTTTGCTTGTTCTACATAATAAATGCTTCAAACTGTTTTAGAGTTCACCTGGTTTTACACTTTGCTTCATAACTTTATTTTAACCCATAAAGACCCAGTGCTACTTTTGTGGCAGTTCCCAAATGAATTTTTTTTATTTATCAAGTGATTTATCACTATTTTTTGTAATATTATCCTATTTAGTTTGAGTTTTTTCTGTGTAAATCATGTATTTTCCTATATTGAATTTTCTGATCATGAAATTATTTATTAAAGCTCAGAGTACATTTAAAGGTTATTATATTATAAACAGAGAAAACTGAAAAAAGTGAATTTTTCAGGGAAGTATATCCTAACTGAACATAAACCCAGTGTTTCCATCTGCTGTCATTTATCCAACTCTATGGATTTTACTGGTGAATCCGCGTTGTAGAAGGTGACGGTGTTTCCACAGTAACTACAAAGTCTCTCAACATGCAAATGGATCATATCTGCTGGGCATGAAAAGATGACAAACTGTATTTTACACCAATTATTTAAATGTATTGATAGGATTAGTGGATCAACAGGTATTAAACAGTTCAGATCAGTAGATCCTATTGGTTGCCAGTGGTTCCTTGGGTCTTTATGCGGTGAAAATACCACACCAAAAAAGTATTTTAGAGATTAATGTTATGAACTAGGGTAATAAAACTAAAGAATATATATTTAATTATGCTTCACTCTACTGCAGAAAGCCAAATAAAATACAACAGAAGCCTGTCCTTGCCTTCTGTGTTTCTTAGACTTGTGTTTTGGTGACTGAATATGTTCATATACAGTAGAAAAGTGTCTGTAAAGTCAAATATTTCAGCTTGTCAGATTAACTGAGTGTACTTTGAACATTTTCTTTCTCTACTGTATGTGTGTGTATATCACAGGCCGACGGGACTTGAATAATTCTGCCTTGCAGAAACGTCTGGACTACCTGAACAATGTAACAACCATCATCGTCTTCGTCACTACAGGACTCAACTTCTTCATCAGTACTTTTGGAATGCAGCGCACTGGACACTTCCCATGGCTTATGATACGCATTCACTAACCAGCACAGACATACCATCTATGGCACCATGCAAATATACCTGTTTCAGGATTAATTAGGTTTTATCTTATCTTTTTAGACCATGATACAGACACATTAACTCATGCTCATACACACAGGTGCATTTGCATTCAGTTTTTTTTTTATTCTTTCATAGTCTTTTAGTTTTAACTTTAATGTCCAGCTTAGCTCTGATTGAAGTTCTCATACTGTTAACAGTACCACATTAATAACTAAAATACTTCAGTATATTTGGTATTTTTGTGCCACAGTGTCGGGTAATGTTGGTCATCAGAGACAGAGTCATTTTAAATGAACAGACATTGTGTAAAATAACAGTTTATCTTCGCTTTTCATACCAGAAAGAATAAAACTATTCCTTTAGAGCAGAAAAATGTAACAGAATAAACAAGATGAAAAAATATTGTAATTTTAAAAAAGAATTTCTAAAAAGAAAAGAAAAAGAAAATAATAACAAAAAGAGCATGTAACCAAATAAAAAAAGGTTCCTACATGCATTTTTGTTCCTATCTGGGAAAAAGAGTTCAGAGCCTCAGAACTACAAAAGGACCACTCTTAGTAAATGGTGCCATCTACTGACCAGGGGCAGAGGGCTTTCTAAATATATACAACCTCCACAAAGATGACACGGAGGGGTCAGCTGAATGCCTCCCCCAAAGCACACAAACATGGTTTCTACCACACTGGTGTCTGAAGTTTGTTGTCTAGTGTTTTTACTTTTCTCATAGAAGCTTCTGTGAAATATGGTTCCAGTTCATGTAGTCACATTTGAAAGGCAAAAACACTGCAGAAAAGGGACCGTGTTTAAGAAAAGGTTACTCATCGATACAGTGGGTTTTGAAACAAAAATGCTCATAATAAAATCCAGTAGTTTGGTGACTATAAGCCTTCTGTTTGGGTCTGGAAGCATTAGTTCATCCACATTTCCACATTTCAAATAATAAAATGAGGAAGGCAAATGAGTCTAAATGTGTTCCTATTGTGTTCTCGCAGCAGATGTTACATAACCTGAGGTAGAACTGAGGCCCAGAATGAGTTGAGCATTAGCTTTTTTTATGGTTTACATATTTTTACATTTTGTCTATAATAAGTGTTTTCTCCGATTGTCAAATTACATTATTTTTTCTAGTGGGGGAATGTATTAAGGTGCAAAGCAGAACATATTTGTGTACTTAAGTGTTTTATTTTAATTTATTGTTGGTTTTTTTTTCTCGTGCTTTCACTGTGAACAAAATCCTCAGAAATTGTAACAGTGTGAACCCATGCTACTTTTACAATTTAGCAATTTTTTCCCCCAATCATCATTCGAATACGTTCGTTTTATGTTCGTCAAAATTCTACAGCATGGTACCTGCATTAAATAAGTTAAATCCTTAACTTAGGCTACCCCAAAACATTTACTATTTAGGCTATGACCGCACATCAACACACATTACATCGTGTTAAAGACGTAGGCCTAAAATAAAACTTTTACCTTCTTCAGTGAAACGTGGTGTTTCGTAGTTTTCTTCTTTTTGACACTGAAAAAGTAGGAAAACACATAAAATTATGGCAGTGAGGCAATTTGTAAATGTTTCCAGGAAGAGGAGGAGACGAGAGATGGGAGGATTCATCCTTCTTTACTAAGAACTGAAACTGATCAGAGAAGCGCTTCTCTGTTGCTTTTCCACACAACGCAGATATCAGGTAAAGTCGGTTTATTCACACATATTTTACCTTAAAACACATTCTTACATTGCGTCTGTTTTGCATCATGACATGTCAAGATCAACAGGATATGCTGTTTGTTTCCTGTTTTTATGATCAAAGACCTAGTTTTATTATACATATAAAAGTAGGCTAATGCTCTCCGTATATTCGACTTTATTTCTTTTCTTTCTTGGCTGAAATAAAAGCAAGGAAAATAATGGTTTAATCGATCAGGAACTCGGGAACGGAAGATACCGCAAACGTCTTTTTCAAAAGGTGTCTCCATTTTAAATGCGATGAATTTAGATCTTACTCTTTGTTTCTGGTGTTTTGTAAATATACAGAACTAGGGCTTGGGCACAGGCGTTCCGCCTGGATACGGCCGCCATGTTGGATGCCTGTTGCTATGGTAAACGTAAACGATTCGCGGTGCGTATACAGAGCAAAACACAGGAGACAAGATAATCGAGCGAGAAAGAAAGAGCGAAAACATGTGGAAAGC
>JAPSES010093779.1:0-21133 GCA_029822895.1 Maxillicosta whitleyi | reverse complement strand
CGCCTTGCCACAGTCGGTCATGATGCTCCACCATGTTTATCCAGTAGCTGTGATTAGACTTCTTCTGCTTCTTCTTCTCCACCTTCTTCTCCTTCTCCTCCTCCTTCATCTCCTCCTTCTCCTCCTCCTTCTTCTTCTGCTTCTCCTCCTCCTTCTTCTCCTTCTTCTCCTTCTTCTTCTGCTCCTCCTCCTCCTTCTTCTTCTCCTTCTTCTCCTCCTTCTTCTACTCCTTCTCCTCCTCCTCCTCCTTCTTCTTCTCCTCCTTCTCCTTCTTCTACTCCTTCTCCTCCTCCTCCTCCTTCTTCTTCTTTTCCTTCTTCTTCTCCTCCTTCTCCTTGTTCTTCTTCTTCTTTACATGTCATATCCATGGTTAATACTATCACCTGTATGTTTGAGTGTGGACCAGAGTTAAAATCCCCTTTAAAAGCCCACACACTGAATATAACAAGGCATATATATGGTTTTTGTGGCTACCATCTGTGACGGTTGGCGGGCATCCATTTCAGTTCAATCCCCACCTTCAACATTTCACCACATGCTGAATCTATAACCCATTTAAGTTCAAATAATATAATAATAATAATAATAAGAAGATAAAGAATTGACCATTGTTGTGTATCTATTGTTATGTTTTGTTAACCAGCTATGCTTTCCCCCCTGTATCTATATTTATTATTTAACCCATGAAAACTCAGTGCTGCTTTTGTTGCAGTTCCCAAATGAATTTTTCCTCTTTTTAACTTTTGTTAACCCTTAAAGACCCAAACATCTACCTTTTAATATAAGCCATCTACTGATCTAAAATGTTTAATACCTGTTGATCCACTAATCTTATCAATCCAAGTCAATAATTAGTGTCAAATACAGTTCTTTATCTTTTCATGGTCATCAAATACGACCATATTTGGATGATCAGAGGCTCTGTAGTTACCATGGAAACACTGTCATCTTCTTCAACATTGATTCACCAGTGAAACCCATGTAGTTGGTTCAATGCTAGTGGATGGATGCACAAGGTTTATGTTTATACTTTGCTGAAAAAGTCACATTTTCTTCAGTTTTCTGTGTTTCTGATACAATAACCTTCAACTTTAACCTGAGCTTTAATGAACATCTACATGATCAGTGAATTAAATTCAGGAAAATACCCGATGTTCACTGAAAACACACAAAATACAGATGATTATGTCATAAGAAATTATGATAAATCACTTAAACATAGATTAAAACATATTTTGGAAGTGCAAATAAAGTAACACTGGGTCTTTATATGATTTATCATCATTTATTAGAATATTATCATCTGTATTTTGCTTTTTTTTCAGTGATAATCATACATTTTCCCATATTGAATTTGCTGAACATGTTGACTGTAATTTAAAAAAATCATATTACAGTTGTTGTTGTTGTTGTTATTATTATTATTATTATTATTATTATATTGGAAACAGAGACACCTGCAAAAAAGTGACTTTTACACCAAACATACATAATGTTAAAATGAGTGTGTCCATCCACTGTTATTGATCCAACTCTGTGGGTTTTACTGGTGAATCAATGTTAGAAAATGACAGTGTTTACATATGGATCCTCTGAACATCCAAATGGTTCATATCTAGTGACCATGAAAAGATGAAAATCTGTATTTTAAATCTGTATTTTTTAGTTATTTACATGTACTGATAAGATTAGAGGATCAGAAGTTATTAAACATTTTAGATCATTGGAGGTTTGGGTATTTATGGGTTAAAACTGTACAGAATAAAATGAAATAATAAATTATAGGCTATAATGAATTCATTTATCAAGTTATTTGTTCATGTGCAGCAGAATTATTGTTTCCATGGAAATTTTAAGTGAAATAAATGATGAATGGCATGTTTTCTTTGGACTAAGCTTTTAACTAAACAAACAGTTCAAATCAGGAAGACAAGAGAGGAGGAGAGGATCCATCAGAACCAGATTATGAAAGAGTGGTTCAGAGGACATGGGATGGTACTGCCATACACTCATTGGCTACAGAGTCCACACCTCAACAACAGAGACACTTTTGGATGTGATGGATAAGACTTAACACAGTGATCTGACATCAGCCATACAATAAGTCGGTGCAAAATTAATGCAACTCTAGAAACAACTGTTGCATGAACATTGATGTGCAGTGCATACATCCTGATTTTAGAAATGATCTTCCAGAGTGATTAACCCACATAGACCCAGTGCTACTTTAGATATTTCCTCTCTATTTAACCTTTCTAAAGGGATTTATCACCATTTATTACAATATTATCTTCTGTATTTTGTATTTTTTGTTTAAATTAGACATTTTCCCCTTTATTTAATTTACTGATTAAGCAGTTGTTCATTAAAACTCATATTACAGTTGTAGGTTGTTGTGTCAAAAACAGAGGAAACTAAAGAAAAAAAATCACTTTTTCAGCAATGAAATCAAGAACTGAACATAAACCAAGTGTCTCCATCCACTGTATTTGTGTTTCCACATTCACTACGGAGCCTCTGGACACTCAAATGGGTCATATATGACTATGAAAAGATGAAGAACTGTATTTTACAACAATTATTTACATTTATTGATAGGATTTATGGATCAACAGGTATTAAACATCATAGATGACCAGATGTTTTTTGGTCTTTACGGGTTGGTTAATTAATTGTGCAAAATCTTATATACTTAAATGGGATGATTTTGAAAACAAATGACAAAAGTGCTGATTAACTGATGTTTTCAGTGTCTACCAGTGTGTGTCATCTTATCTTACACGATACAGTTATTACATGTATATTACTTTATACACACATATAGATCATACATTTTCTATAGAAATAACATATAAAGTGAATATAAAACAATATAAGACCATTTTTGAACTAGATCTGGAACTGCTGAGATCAACATTCCTTTGGATTAAACCCAGTCTCTTATTAATTCTCAGAATTTCACATTTTGACCCAAGACTGTTTATTGGAAATTACAGCCAAACAACATTTTTTTTTACTTTATTTTATTTATTACAATTGCACTTTTTTTTTTTTTTTACTTGTATATCAGTTTAATCCCAACGAAATATTATGCATTTGACTGACTTTTGGTCGTGCAGTTTATGTAAATAAATTCATTTTGCACCTAAAATATTATTGCGCAGCATGTTTCATTTCAATAACCCAAATATCTGTTGTCTATCATAAATGCACAACTCCGATACTATTTTAGTAAAGTTTGTGCCCCTTGTGAAAAGGGTGAGAGAGGGGTATTACGGCTCTTTCTCCCTCCCTCTCTCTCTCTCTCCCTCATCCTCCAATCGTCGCTTCACCAACAACTCGGAAGCGCACAGTCACCGCTTTAGGATCCGCGCGCACCGACGGACCGACCGAGGACCGACCCGGCCCGGAGCAGCGCTTCCCCGCACGGCTCCGTCTCTCTCACCCCCTGTCTCTCTCCTATCCGTTCGGTACCGGGGTGGGGGTGGGGGGGTCTTCCGTGTATAGATGTAGGCAGCAACCTGATCTCAGTGGGAGACTGTGTTGTCGCCTGTGCGCCATGGAGGACTGCTGTTCCCCGGAAAGCGAAAGGATGGAAGCGTGGCTGGACGACCACTTGGAGTTCACCCACTCCTACTTTATCAGGAAGGCGTCAAGGTAAAAATAAATAAATAAAAGAAACACACACGCACAGAGAGAGAGAGAGAGAGAGAAGGAGGGAGGTCGTTAAACCTGATTTAGGTTTGTTTATCTGCATGTGTGAGTGGTTTCCAAAGGGATTTGACGCAAATAAACTCAGGAACAGTTGAATTTCCTCTGAGTGTTTTCATTAGAGATATCACTTTACCTCTCAATTAAAGACAGGAAACGGACACTGATCGTATCTAAGAGCAAACAGCCTATCCAGAAGAGGTGAACGTACATCTCTCAGGTCCGCATTTGTGACCTGAAACCTCTCGTCCCGGCTCAGGTAGTCTATACCTGCCGTGCGTTTTGTAATGCACTCTGCCTCCGTCTCGTTCCACGGTGCCCTTCACTTCAGTTCCACTCAGCTCTATTTCATTTCACCATCCACTCTACAATCAGTTACAGCTTTGCAACTTGCATACAGCCCTGTAATCATTAACTTTTACTGCCTCCAATGAGTGTATTTAATTCACTGTGTGCTGTTGAATAGTTCCTGGGTGATAATTTTACAAGTGTTCCACAGAGACTTGTCATAAATGATTACTTTTCCCCTTCTTTCAGGCACCTAATATGTTTTAAGTTGCCACACACCGGTATTAAATCCGTGTTTTTCAGCCAGGAGAAGCCATATAAAGCCTTTGATTTTACAGCAGCCATATCTGTGTGTTCCATCAACCTGGCAGTACTTCATCAGGACACTCGAGGTCTGTGTTTGTTTTAGTGACCAACCCCTTCAGACCCATTTAACCACTTAAACCACCATGGCAACTTCGCTAAGTTGTCTTTCTTCTCCGGTCACAAACCCATCTTCATCTTAACACATTTTCCATAAAAAAACACAAATTTCCTAAGCCTCTGTCGTTCTGTCCTCCTGCTGTTTTTGACTGCATTACAATAGCAAAAAAGTTGACTGGCTCCACGCAAGAGGTTTGCACACATCAGCCATTCTGCCGCTCCGGTTGAGAGGCATTTCTTAGAGAGGTATTGATTCAGCCACAGCTCCCCTGGATACATTAGGGTCGGCTCTGTGGGGAGGCAGGCGCTCAATGGGAGATAGAGTAAGACGGACTCAACCTGACTGGGTCTTACACACAGCGCCGGATGCACAAACACACACTTTGTGCACACTACTAGGCGAGATAACGGCTCTTTGCCTCTCTAAGTTTTATGTGCCTGGCTCAGGGCCCAAAACACCATGGTTAATTTCACGGGCAGCGCCTTTTACCGTCTTTTCCATGCTTTAGATTCCTGCTCAGGTGAACAGGGTCTTTGACTTTGCGTTGGAAACATCAGGAGTCAAGACATGACCCTATGTTCGATCAGCGTGAGGTCAAACGGAGCACGCACATGTGTGTCTCCAATAAGAAGGGGGTGATTGGACAATGTTTTGGCTGATTAGAGAGCTCCTCCATAATCACATCCAATTTAGTGTTCCCATGAAAACTATACACTGACGGCTGACTTGTGCACACATTGGATTTCTTGCAGTAAATATCCACATTAAATAATTTAAGAGGCTACAGTGCAAAATGAAAACAGTTCATCATATAATTGTCCAGTGCAGCTGCCAAACCCAGCACTCACTGTTTTACCCACATCTATTATTTCATCTACAAGACTTCATTTTCAATTCAGGGTGCATTAATTGGACGTTACACTCCAAAAGTGTACAGAATGTACCGATCAGATTTTAATAAGATATGCCTCTCTAAACTGATATTCTTTTAGGGCTGGATTAATGTAGTTCTGAAATGTTCATTTGTTTTTAGTTGTGTTCAGGGTGCAAAAAAAGGTCTCTTGATAGATTAGTTGGGCAATTATTGCAGAAATGGTTTGACAGGACTTTGTGAAAATTTGCACAAATGTTTTTTTTTTATGCAAAGATGATGCAAAAAGGCATTGATGGACAAAGAGCAGCGTTACTGGGAAGTCATGTCTTGTCTACTCTTGGATTCAAGGATGAACTAGTTAGGGTTTTGGTGACTGAAGGTTAAAGGTTACCGTTGTTGTGACTTTATAATTCCTGTTTTTGGCCATAACCTCAAGTAACTGACAGAACTATGTGAACAGATTAAGGTGCAAAAATAGTCCATACATGTGACAGAATTTATTGTTTTTGTTTGTTTTTTTCAGTTTTTCAGCTTTAATTCTAATTTCATTCATACATTTCTACATATGGCACATTTGATGATCGTATCTGTTTTCAACATACTATATTCAGGTTTGGTATTTACACCCATAATAATAGAACTGACAGTATTGGCAGTGGAATCACATCCACTCCACCATAAGTAACAGAAAACAATTAATGACAGAAAAAGCAATTCCTGTCCTCTGAATGGAACATCTTTTAAAGATCAGTGAATTGATTTATAACATGTGTATTATAATGAATATAAAGAGGTAAGAGTCTGAAATCTCTGAATGTCTACGTATTTATTTTGAAGTGTGAGATTTCCCTTTGTTGCTTTTCTGTCATTGAATCTTACTGAATAAAAAAACATTATCATTACCATTACACCTACTACACAGTCATTTAGAACTATGTTATTCTCCACAAAGCTAGAAAACTTAACGTCATACTGCGAGGTTGATAAATTCTACAAGATCTGGTGACTGTTTCTAAGATATGCAAAAGAGATAATTTAGTGCAAAAGTCAGCCAGTAAGATTTTATTCATGTTTATATGATATATGGTTGATTAGGACAGTCTCTTCTGATTTCCTGTATTTGTGTAATTATTATTTCTATTTCCTTAGGGGGTAATTTGTTTTATATGTGTTATTCATGTACGTTTATCACCCAAAAAAATATATATTTAGAAAAAAATTAAAATTTCAATTAACTTTTACAACAACATCAAGGTCTGAGTAAAGATGTGATTTATTTTTGCAGAGATTTGCTTTGTAAAACAATAATGTTAATGTTTTTAAGTTGAATTTCCTAGTGGTTATGTTTTACAATGGACCATGAAATGTTCACTTGAAGATGTAGAAATTCTTGTGTGTTAATAACATTGCAGGAGTTTATTGGTGAGACAAAGCTTAAAGGAAATATAGGTCTATACCCAGTACTGGTGGCAGCAGGTTTGCAGATTCTTTTACTGGGGTTTCCTCCAACTTTTTCCTTTTCTAACCCTTCATGTCTGTTGAATCTTTTTCTCAGCTCTTGCTAATGCTAACGCTAAGCTAGCATCTCAGCCGAAGCACTAGTGGGAAAAACCTTTTTTTTTTTTTTTTTTTTTTAAAGTAACAAATTACTAATAAAACAGGGTTGAAACTAAATATCAACCCAGTATTGTACTGGTATAAGAAGGTTTGTGGACTGTTCAGTTGGGTTTTTCTCAGACGTTTTCCTTTTGTAACCTTTCTCTGCTCCTGCTAATGCTAAGGCTAAGCTAGCAACTCAGTTAAAGTGGTAGTGAAATAAAATAGACTTTTCTATCTTATATTTTCAAGTTCTTATGTTTACTTTTTTATTCTGTTTTTTATTATTACAAGTCAGTAAGTGCACAACAAAGTAAAACCTTTGTATGTTACAGGGATTAGGTACTTTTTTCCTCCACATGAAGCAGTTATGCTAAAGTTGTGTTGTGATGTCCATGCTAGCTTTACAGTCTCCTGGCACAGTGTTAAATAATTAGTCTGGGATCATTTGGAATAACTACTAACTATAACTAACTGCTCCTGAAGTCAAAGATACCATTAAAGTGTATATTAATGGCTCTTTCTAAACATGATTCACATCTGAAGTTGACACTTCCATCGTTTGAGGTTGAAAAATTAACCATCCACCTTATAATCTTTCTAATGTATAATAAGTAAGTTTAATCAGATATATAAGTTTTATAAACTCCTTCATTTATTTAGAGTCTTTTTTATACGCACATTTTCTAAATTCTAAAATGCAGAAGAATTCATTTGTCATTGAGTTTTTAAGGTACTCAATGTGATTTTAAATGTTAATTATACATACTCTTTTTAATATTACTGTTGGTGTTTGTATTTTGTAGCATAAAAATTCACCCCTTGAAAATGTGTTTATCTTGATCTATTATATAAGTTTTCAAATCACATCCGGTCATAGTGTTCTTATACAACTTTTATGACTGCTTAAAATTACTGAGATGTAAACAGAAAATTATACATACGTTATGTACTGTTTCTATATTTTCCTTTCATGGTCTTGTTTATCTGATTATTTTTGGCATTTGAACCTGCATACTCTCATGTATCGTTTGTGTTTGTATGTGCTCAAGTATAATTTCCACCATAGATAATTAGATAATTAATTATGATTTATAACTTTTGCTTATGTACTAATAAAACACCAAATCCCGCTAATGAAGTCTGTTCTAGATCAGTTCATTCCTTCAGCTAAAAGTGGTGTTATAATACCTGACTTTACTCCTCTACAGGTTGTCCATTTCTTCTGTCGGTTGTAGTTTGTAGTGATCTGGTTTCTTCTCTGTTCATTTCTTCAGGGAGATGGTGAATGCTTGGTTCGCTGAGCGTGTCCACACCATCCAGCCATCTGCCTCCAAAGAAAATCCTCCACAGCAGCGGACCCACCAGTCCTCCATAGACTCTAACCCCCACTCTGCCTCCACCTCCACTATCCTCCCACCCACCCTCAGTCTCCTGGACAACCGCTGCCCATCCCCTGCCACAGTCCCCAGCCCGGCCCCTGGCACCCCAACTCGTAAAATTTCAGCGTCAGAGTTTGACCGCCCACTCCGACCCATCGTGGTGAAAGACTCAGAGGGCTCCCTCACATTTCTTACTGACGCTGATCGTGAGACTTTCCCTTTACGGGGTCCGGTGATGGGTGAGGGTGGTGTTATTGGAGGAGGAGGAAATGGGAGTAGTGGGTCAGGTAGTGGCAGTGGGGGTGACCGCTGTGCCAGGCTGCTGGAGCTGGTGAAGGACGTTTCCAGTCATCTGGATGTGACAGCACTCTGCCACAAGATTTTCCTCCACATCAATGAGCTAATCGCCGCAGATCGCTACTCGCTGTTTCTGGTAGGGAGAGGGTCTGTGGGTTAAAATGATACTCTGTGTTAAAGTTAGACAGGAGGAGGGGAAGTTCATGAAGTTTATGCTCTTAAACATAACCTATACAGAAGCTTTTAGGACCCTGTTAATTAATGCCACACGCTGTTAAAGCTCCAAAATAGTTGATTTAAATACACTTTTTAAAGAAGAATAGTCAGAATACACATTAAACAATGGGACACAGATTAAAAATGATACTATTTAGGTTTTGCATAACAAAAAATTTAAAGTGCAGATATCCTGTATAAAGCCTGTATTAGTGACTTGTATAATGACATGACTGATGGGTAACAATAGAAGTTGACCAGATTAAGATAAACAGTTGGGTCTAATTCTTCATTCATGTGCATTAAACCTTTACATATAGAGTTGGTGCAACAATATGATGTCATTAAAACAGCAACAGTGAAGTTTCAAACAGTGCCAAACACTGTAGAATTATATGAAATTAAATATATCTATAATCTTTGGACAAAAATATTGGAATTAATAACAGGTGGCTGGGCTACAATATGTACATAACATAACTTTATGTAGGAATAAATGCTTTTACTTTCTCTTCAAGGTTAATTTTTTTTTTTTTTTACAGTGCCTTTGAAAATGTTAGACATACTTTTTACTTAATTTTACTCTATATTGACATTTTTTGTCACTATAAATTGTTTAAATGTCCTACAAGCAGTCATTTTAAACCACATTGTTTTTTCTAAACTCATTCAGGAAGAAGACAAGTTTATTGATTTAACATTTGTCATCATAATAATTGATAACAACTTACATTAATATTTATATCATGACTATATTTGAGATCAGTGGGAATGGGTACTCCTACAAGCTCTTATGTGATGTGTGTGTGTCCCAGTATTTTTGTATACATAGTGTATTTGTGTCAGGATTATGGCAGTTCAGCTAAATAACTGTCATTAGACGGTTACATAATAAGTGTGAGACGCCTTTACCTGTTATTTGTAGTTATTCTGCTTTCATGTGGGAAGATTAGAAATAACATATGATTATTGTAAAGCATCAGAATAAGATTCACTCAGACATTCACCATGATCTATTTATTGTGTGTACTAAGTATGGTAGCCATGAGGGGATTTTTAGAAAGCACTTCTGTGAGCATGTTTTTAATCCATTAACAAGACTCTAAAAGTTTTCTCCGAAGGGTTAACTTTAGATGGAACCAGACCGACTCCTATAGTTCTGGTCGTTCTGCCAAGTTGGCCTCATTACTCAACACTCGTACATGTATGATGGATGGTGTCACTCATCAAATCTCACTTCCTGAAAGAAAGTGTGAGCCATTCCCTTATACGTGATAATTCATCAAAATCTCAAACCCTCAGAAGAAAACAGGCTGTGGTTCTCAGTCCTGGTTCACAGCCAGTACAATGGATCCCAGCAGTAACAGAAGTTGTGTATTTTGCTTCTTTTTTTTTTGACCAAAATATCACAACATCGATCATTTTATGAGATGAAAATCAGTGAAATGTTAAAAATAAAGAAGTGGAGCTGTTTCTTGTCAAGGGAAAGGAAAACAAAATACATTAACTGGTAAAAGCTTAGCATATTCCTGCTATTTTTAATCCTTACTTCATAAAGCATATCTGTTATTTGTACTTTTTGGTTTTGTTAGATCTTTGGTAAATGTCAAAAAACCCGTAAAGTCCAAAATATCCACTGGAAACTAAAAACATCTACTGAACTAAAATGTTTAATAGCTGTTCATCCATTAATCCTATCAATACATGTAAATAACTTGGTGTAAAATACAGTTTGCCATCTTTCCATGGTCATCAGATATGACCCATTTGGACATTCAGAGGATCTGTAGTTACCATGGAAACACCATTGTTTTCTACAACATTAATTCACCATTGGAGTTTAAATATAGGGTAATACCTGATTTGTACTTAAAAATGCAGAGGATAATACTATGATAAATGGTGATAAATCAGAAAAAAACTATTTTGGAATTGCCACATAAGTAGCACTGGGGTTTTATGGGTTAAACTTAAAAGTAAGGTTTTGAATGTACCACCTGAGGTCGTAGTGGAATCTTCTACAACAAACAGTAAACTCCATGGAGTTGGATCAATAACAGTGGATGGAGACACTTGGTTTACGTTTAGTTAATGAAATATTTTACTGCACAAGTCCCTTTTTGTTCAGCGTTCTGTGTTTTGATATAATCTTTGACTGATCTAAATTAAGCGTGGGAAATTAACTTCAAGAAAATACATAATTTACAGTGAAAAATGCAAAATATAGAGTATAATAATATGACAAATGGTGATAAATTACTTAAGAAAGGTAGAGAGAATAGAGAGAAAATTAATTTGGGATCTGCCATAAAGTAGCACTGGGTCTTTACGGGTTAACAGGTCAGAGTCCTGACTTTGTTTGGTATTTTTACATGAAAATATAAAGTATAACTTGTAATTTCCCCTCTCAGCGGTCCATTTTCCTGTTTAAATCAGTCCTGTGACCACATCCTCATATGTCTGTCTGTGTGGTCCAAGGTGGGCGAGGACAGCTCCAACAGGAAGTTCTTGGTCAGCCGCCTGTTCGACGTGGCCGAGGGGTCTACGCTGGAGGAATCCTCCAGTAGCTGCATCCGGCTGGAGTGGAACAAAGGCATTGTGGGACATGTAGCAGCCACAGGACAGCTGCTCAATATCAAGAACGCTTATGAGGTAAAATCTCATGCAGACACTGAGACTGGCTGTTTTTCTGTTTCATTAAGTATCTGCAGGGTCTCTGGTGACATGGTGACCTGTCAGTTTCAATGACCTTTTAAATGATCATATTTCAGGACCCACTCCCCCCACTTCAATCAATGATCAACTAAAAGTGTTACAGGCAACAATACACTGTGACAACGTGTCTTGTTTTATGTCTGGTGATAAAACTGCAGGAAAGAAGACACTGTTCTTCTATTTCGCCTTAGATTTGACATATTATTATTTTTTAACTTTTATGTTATCGTTTCATTTTTTTATTTTATTTTACAGCACAAAAATGTAGAACATAGTGTCAGTTGTCATCCTGTTTATTATCCATTTTTTCCGGCGACTTTCACATGTTGCTTGCTGTAGTTTTATGATATAAGTAAATCTCCATGTTGTGAATTTCTGTCACAATGTCTTAAGGTGTGTGTGTGTGTGAGGGGGTCCTCTTTACACCATTTTCATATGATGGCTTTTTTAGATGCTTATTTGACATATTTTAATGCAGGAGGCAGGAGGCATGTCAGGCTTTATCTGTATCTTCCTGTTGAAGTGCTTGTTTTGGCCTGGACATTCTTGAAAATGATACATTTAGGGTTAACAAGGATTTCCTGGTTGCTTCAGAATTTTTTTTATTTTGGAAGTGCCTCCTGTTTTCCTTTTAGAAAGCAGTGTAGGCAGTAGTAGACTGAGATTAGCCTCTTATCTATCCGACACTGAAGCTGAAATTGTTTTAGCCTAGTTTAGCATAAAGACTGGATGACGCAATCATGTTTTACAAGTTTACATTTTGTACAGATCAGTTAAGTCACCTTTAAAATAAACGCTAACCTGAAACTAGCTTCTTATGTAAAGTACAAGTAAAAAAACCAAACAAACTACTAATGCACCCCTGAAACAAAATTGGAAGCAATAAAAGTAATAAAAAAATAAATATGCATGAAAAATTTATTTGGCGAGTTAAATCTGAACCCATTTCTCTTCAATTTGTGACAACAGATTGAATTTCAGCATGCTGACCTCTACAGATTGAACTGGTGATCTCTAACCCTTCCAGCTGCCCACCCCTCAAATTTTATCAATTTTAAATGTCGTCTTCTGTGATTGTCCTTTAAAACAGTGCTTCCCGCTGCTTTGACGCACAGCCTGATGATTGTAAAAAGGATCTGAGTGATTATACACGTGTGTTATTTGGCCCCTGAATGACTTTGACCCTCAGGGGGGAATTATGAGTGTCCTCAAAAAGAAGCAGATGTGATGTAGTGTGTGCACAAGTGGGCGGGTGAAGGAGACACACGGGGGGTGTAAAGAGGTGAGGACAGCACAAATTAGGAAGAAGAGTTAAGCATGTGACTGTGATTAAATGTGGTCCTATGAGCGTGTATGCGTTTGCACGAAAACAGAGCCTCATCTAAGCTGTCAAAAATATCTTCTCTGTGATGAACTTCAGTTTCTTAGTTGCTTTTGTGTTCAGCAAAGAACGCTGCCAAAAATAAAGTCCTACAGCCTGCTTTTTTTATTTTATTTATTTTTTTTTTAGCAAATTTCAAGTCTTGAGTCGAGTCTGTGATCAGGATTCTTCAAAGTAAGAAAAACAGGATGATAAAATACAGCTTTTTCTGTTATAAATCATCTTGGTGAAAGATTTTTGAGGATCTCTCACTTGATATTCTCCCTTGTTTCAAGCTTTTTGGCTTTTGTTCACAGAAAGTCATTGACGGCTGTGAAATTCTGTTGGAAACAAGAGACATGACTTCACCGGTCTCTTCGTCTGTTTACTTTCTGTTTTATCTGTTGGCACCACCGGGTTTAACTGGACGAATTACAGTCATTGTGAAAGAGTGAAGTTTGGGGATTAATGTTTTCATATCGGCACCGGTGGAAGTAGCCAAGTAATTTGACTCAACTGCTTTTTTTTATTGCACATTAAACATGCTTTTCTGAACAGTAAACTGAATCATAACCCAATGACTTAATTGTTATTGCAACATATCAGTGCTGCTGTTAATGTGCATAAAAATGGGCACATCAAAAATGTAATGTTATGTAGAGGAAAATGGTTTAATCGCTTAACTCCTGAGACATTATTTTAATGAAACAGACTGCTTGGAATTTGTAGAAGTGTCATAAACGCTGCTGTATGTGCTTGTTTTCCCTTTTTTCAGTGGGTTTTGCTTTATTGTGTGTTTTAGAGTCAAAAACATTGCGTAGTAACAGAAAAAGACAGAGAGGAATTGAAGTATTAAAGGTTTTTTTTCTAAATAAAGCATTCAAAATGTACATCAGTTTTGGCCAAGGACCCGCAAACTGTAAACAACAGTAAGAACAAAAAACCACAAGGAAAATAATGTAAAAAAAAAAAAAAAAAGCAAGTCAATTTGCCACAGTCACTGCAAAGTGATTTGTCCCTATTACACAGGCGGTGGTGGGTGCACTGAGCATGCTCAGATGTCTATGCAAGGAACAAGGTCTGTTCTATCCGCACATTTTGGAGTTTTTCCTATAAGTGAAGAGTTGAATTTTTATGAAAAAAATTTTTTTTTGTTTATTGTACTTTTGTTGTATGATACAAAAGACACACAGAGGCACACAAATAAACAAATAAATGAATACAAAATTCCCACTTTAAATGTTACGAAAAGAGAATAACAGAGAAATATGGAATTTTTATGAATATATGAACTAAATCATATATTCAAAATGCTTAGCACAGACACAACAGGGGTTAAAGGGTTAATGAGCCACATCCTGTTTTATAATTAGTGTGACTCATCAACCATATGGGATTAGTGTGTGTCTCGATGTCATAAACTTAAAAATACATACCTTTTTCCTGCAGCTCTCTGCTCTTTGTCCAAATCAAAATTATCAAAATTATGGAAGCTGCAATGTTGCTTCTGCAATGAGCCACAGAAGAGAGGAGAGTCTTAATTAAAGGTGTCAGTCACATATTTAAACCCTTTACCTCAGTCTGAAAACACCTGAGATTTGATTAAATCTTAGTTACTCTAGAGTTTTTACAACCTCAAAACTGCAACAACAGGAAATGCAGAATGTTGTTTCTGGTCAGACCACTTGAATTACAATATAGGCATTTTTTATTTTTATTTGTTCAGTGATGTATTGATTACATTACAGTTTTATTACCTTTAAAGCTTTATTCATGTTACTTATTAATAATAAAAATAGAATATATTCAATGTTCAAGCAGATATTAATCATCCAAAATATAAAACATGTGAGATTCAAAAGAAATAATCATTACTTGCAGCATTCTATGCAGGTGTATATGTTTTATGTTAATTAGATTGTGTTTTTATCACAGTTGTGGGGGGAAATGTGAAATCTTAAAGAAGTAATATAATAGCCTAAATAATGGTTCATACATAGTGGTCACAAGGCACTTCATTAAAAGAATCACCACAAATATAAAGAATAAGCAATTCAGAACAAAACAGAAATACAGCATAGTTTCCTTAACAAGAGTTAGATTTTATGCTGGAAAAGAAAAGACATTACAAATAGTGTCTAAGCTCAGTGGCAGTCAATAGAACAAGTCACTCTGGCTACCAGTGGCAAGACATAAAATAGAATTATAATCATGAAAACACCAAAAGCATAATTTAAGAAGCACCGGAGTCAAGGTCAGATGAAAGTCTAAAACAACTAACTAATATGTTTCACTTTGTATCAGTGCATTTAGCTTCATTTTGCTCAGATTGTCTCATTTTCACCTTGTAGCTCCATGTTGTTTGCAATTGATCACCATGCAGGTCATTTTCTAAGTGTATTTAAAAAAGCATTTATTTTGTTTAGAACAGGGTCCGTGTGTTGTGCATGGGCAATTCTGATAAACAAGTTCAGTAGCAGCCGGTGCTCAATACATGATTCTGTTTGAATTGTATCAGTTGCTGTAGATTTCACCACTTTTCTGTCACAACTCTTCAGCTGTCCTGTCATTCAGGCTTTGTTCAGCTCGCCTGCGCTCCTATATCTTTATTCTTTCTATCCTCCGTGAGTCCTTGACTATTTCTGCAACATACAACAGATCTTTGTGTTCAGCTGAAGACATCACCATTGTGGCTTCAGTACCATGAACATATCTTGCAAAAACATTAAGGCAGAGACTGATTATGAAACTTTAGACTTCAGGGACCAGGATCATATAACACCATTATCAGCGTCTCTCTGTGTGTGTGTGTGTTTGTAGCTGTCTATTTGTGTGTGATTTCCTGCTGTTTACCTACCTCCTTTGATAGCTCTGTCATGTGGTTGCCTGCCAACCAGAGCATGATGATGATGATGATGATGATGATGAGAGGTAGACCGAGAAAGAGAGAGAGAGAGGAGACAGGGCGAGAAAATGACAGATAACACAAGTGGCTGATGGGACGGTCCACCTGTGTCCAATTAGTTGACTTTCAGTGTGTGTTTGTGTGTGTGTGTGTGTGTGTGTGTGTGCGCTCCCTCTAAGTGAGTGCACTCGAAGGTTCAAGTATTTTTAGCGTGTGTGTTTGTGCATGAATGTGTGTAATTAAAGCCCGTAAGTGTGTATGAAGGCGAGTGTTTGTGCGCTTTCAGACGAGTTGGTTTGGCCACGAATCACCTTGTTTACATGCCTGTAAAATCATGTGTGCACCTAAATCAATATCTTTCTAAGGGTGTATGTGCATCTAACTGACTCTCCTGATGCACAATGTTCCTGTAGTTTGTCCGAGTGTAAACGCTGCAGATGTGTTTGTAAGGGTGTGTACATTTTGTGTGTGTGTGTGTGTGTGTGTGTGTACGCGACTGCAGAAAATGATACTGCTTCCAGGAAGTCCATCTGCGTCATCTGAGGGACTCCCCAGCTCTCTGATTGGATCTTTAACTTCCCATTAGGCTGCTCAGGATTACACTGAAGTCAGCAGTGTGATGAGAAACAAACCCCCCTCTGCCTGTTTACATTAGTTCAGTCCTCAGTGGGCTCAACTAACTAAGTGTCTGGCAGCTTTCTGGGCCAAACCAATCTGCACAGAGGCTGGGGGAGCAATGCTCTTATCAATGCTTTCACTGTGCTGCATCCAAAATGCAATTTTGAGGGAAAAAACCTGCACGACTTATCTGTCATTCACTGAGTTTTGTTCTAATTCAAGTTGATCCTGCCAGATATTTCTTGGATATTTGAGGGCGGTTGAGAATGCGAACTTTATAGCCAGATTTTCTGTAGTGAATTTAACATTGTTGCTTCTGCACACTTCATTAGGAAACTGCAGCATGTTATTAACAGCACTATACTTGTACAGTATATAAAATATCCGTATTCTATATTTATTTTTTTCTTATATTTATCGGGGACCACATGCAGTACAGTCGCAAAAAAAACCCAAAAAAACCTTATTAGACCATCCTTGTTTTCTTCAGTTTCTTGTTCATTTTAATGCCCGGTACAACTAAAGGTACATTTGTTTGGACAAATAGAATAATAACAACAAAAATAGCTCATAAGAGTTTAATTTCAGAGCTGATATCTATCCATTTTCCATATTTTCTTGATAAAAACCAAAATCACTTCAGTTCTTACATCAATATCTATGTTATTGTACTGACAAAAACAGTGCTTTAAACATTCCATGTTTTCTTTTCTGTCTGTTTTAGTCACATGATACACACAGGAGTTAGTACTTCATTGGTTATCCATTGTTTTTGATGACTTTGATGGTCTAATATTTTTTTCCACAACTATATTATGTATGTGTTGATACATTGTACCAGAGTTAACCCACGGTGAACTTTCATCTGCAGTCACAGATCAACAGAACAGTACTAGTCAAACAAGACAAAACATATCACACGTATGCACAAATCTCCCCAGAATCAATAATGTGTTTGATACATATAATAATGAAGTGGTTTAAATGGGCAGCATATTAAATTATTTCATGAAAATTGTGAAATATGCATAAATTGCAAAATCTAGACAAAAATCCAAAATACAACCTGCTTGATTATTATAATACATTAATTATGAATGTTTTTCTACAGTCATATATGGCAAATATTTTCAGTAAAGAAAGAGTATTTCTAATCATATTTTGTCTTCAGGTCATATAAACAGAAAACAACTGATTAAAGTCCTAAATTGTCCATAACTCTAAATAAACAAGTGGTGTCAGGCACAACAAACCCCACCGCTCGTACATATTGTAGTTTATTTTGGCATCGATCCAGCTGATGTCATCATGTCTATGCATGTGCTGATGTCAGAATATTAATTGCCTCTATATATGTGTCACGTTTGAAGTACATTTAATTGAAATGTATGTTTTTATAGACATTATAAATAAATGGGAGAAAAAAAGTACTTTAAAATTGCTTTTAAAATTTGAACTTTGACCTACTTCTCCCAATATTTAATTACACCTATTCTGAGTCACTGGCAATCTATAAACCCAATTTGGTATGAATTCAAATAATAATTTTGGTGCTACAGACATTTGAAATTCTGCTTTGACCTACTTTTTCCAAAATGTAATCTGTTCTGGGTCACTGGTAATTTATAAACCTAATTTGGTTGGAATTCAACTAGTATTGCTGCTAGAGTGTTAACAAACAACCCAAATCAAAAACAATACCCTTCGGGGAGTAGGGTAATAAGTATGTAAATAAATAATCAAGATTAAATTTTTTTGTCCATATCAACCAGGTCTAGGTATTTGTTATTTGAATATCTGTATTCTAGAGTCCATGGTTACGGGGTTGAATACTTGCTCTAATATATGTAAAAACAAATAGTCAGAGATCATATTTTGTTGGACTTGTGTGCATGTTAATAACATTGTGTGTACATTGTGTAAATTTTATACAGTGTAAGGCCACTAAATATCATTCATGCCACATCTTTTTTAAAGGGAAACATTAGATGAACATCAGCAACTAATTGATTTAAAGCTTTCTGTCTCACATAATGACATTTTCATGGTACACTTGTAATCCAGTAATCCAGTAAAGAGCTAATTTAATGATACATTTCAGTATCAGTCGAGTTTATTGCAGTGTGCAACCAGGTAGACACATTCATAATGTCATTAATATGATTTCTGCCTGAGTGACGTCAGATATATTTTTTATTATTAGTCAAATGGTGGTGAAAACGACTTAAGACATAGGATACAGCAGTTTGTCGTTTGTTAGAAGTGCTGAAAAAAGGATGATCCAGATTGTGTCTAGACCATAGGTGAACATTTGTTTAGAGCAAAGAACTTGTCAAAGCTTATCAAAAACACAGGGAGACTTTGTATTAAACCTTTTCAAGCCCTATTCAAATTTGATATCAAGATTTTTTTTAAAAACTGCCTGTTTCATTCAGTTATGTAGCTTGTTGCTTGCTTAAACGTGATGAAATTGTCATATAAAATATGCTTAATTAATGATCCTTTCCCTCTGCTTGTGATAGGTACAGTTCTATTGAGAGTTAAAAACAAAGGTCACTATTTGTGTATAAATAATTCATAATGTTTAATAATGATGATGCATGAATAATTTATCAGTATAATGGTTTTCGCACCAGCTAAAATAGAACTGTTAAAAATTCTGTAGGTACAAACAAAGGCAGTATTGTCATCATAACGTGCAAAGCACACGAGTGGCTTGTTTATGTATTTTATTCACACACACACACACACACACACACATACACACACACACACAAAGTCATTCCTCTTTAGTTTGGAGGATAATGGTAGTGGACAGTGGGAAGCTGATTGTTTAAAGGTCAGTCGGTGGGTTGGAGAGCTGCCAACAGTCCTCTAAATAAAACCTCCCTTCATCTAGCAGTTTTTAACAGGCCTCCAAAATCCACTTTTCTGTCTGTAACTTCATGCTCACACCACAGAGAAGGTGTAGACTTATTCAGATCAAACTACGCAAAGCTTTGATTTTCAAGATGAGTGGAATATTTTTCCTTCGACAGCTGCACGCGTGCATCTACTCCTAAATAGCCTTTTCTTTATGCAGAGTTGCTGTGAGTGTAGGTGGATGAAGTGGTTAAGATTCATGAGGTTTTGAATAACAATGAGGTCTCGACTGAAGCTCCTCATGGCTTATACTTGGTCCTAATAGTCTGTCTTAATTGAAATGGTTTCGTGTTTTACCCCGATTAACATTTTGAAGAATTTAGATATAGCTGCTCCAGCTTTTCAGGGGTTTTGCTTAAAGAAAAAGAAACTGCTGCTAACAGGTGGCTTTTTAAAAAAATTATTATTATTACTGGTATAATGTTTTTTTTATCCAATAAAATTCATTAATAAAAATTGTGTCACCATCTGGCTTTGTCTGTGACATATTTCATTTTTATTTTACTATTTGTTGCTGTTAAATTGACAAACCTTTTGTTTAATGTGTGTATTTATTGCAATTTGGAGTTTTATTTCCATTAAACCTGTCATAAATTAATCAATGAAATTTTATTTATATAGCGCCAAGTCATAACAAAAGTTATTTCATGACACTTTATATAGAGCTTGTCGCAACTAGACTCTCAAGCCAATTTATAGAACCAAACAGAATCCTCCTGGAGCAAACACTTGATTGATTGACTGGTGACAGTGATGAGGACAAACTTCCTTTTAATGGCAGTCCAAATTCAGTTTGGGCTGCTTGAATTGTTGTATTAACCCATAAGTTCCCATATGATTTTTTTCTCTATATTTAATCATCTTTAAGTGGTTTCATCAGCATTTATTATGGCATTAACCTCTGTATTTTGTGTTTTTTCAGTGAGTAAACTATCAGGTATTTTGTGACATTTAATTTACTAAACATGTAAATGTTCATAAAATCTCAGAATAAAGTTAAGGATTATCATATCAAAAATGGAAAAAAATTAAAAAGGGACTTTTTAGCAAAATACATCATTAATTAAAAGTAAAAATAAGTAAATCCATCCACGTTCATTGATCCAACTCCATGGGTTTTATTGGTGAATCAATGTTGTAGAAGATGACCATGTTTCCATGGTAACTACAGAGCCTTTGAACGTCCAAATGGGTCATATCTGATGACCATGAAAAGATGAAAAACTGTTTTTTACACCAATTATTTGCATGTATTGATAGGATTAATGGTTCTTTTCTAAATTTTAATGAACTGGGAAAAAAAACAAACTAAAAATGTGTTGTTTTAGACATGTGAGTGATTGTGTATTTGTGTGGTTTTTTTCTTAAGGATCCCAGGTTTAACGCAGAGGTCGACCTGATCACGGGTTACAAAACCCAGAGCATCCTTTGTCTGCCCATCAAGAACCACAGAGACGAGGTAACATTAACCGCTGCAGGTGTTACGTACCACATTCAGACTGTGTTTGACCTTGTATGAGTAGTGTTCTGAATGGTAAACATAACTGAAATGGTTTGATCTGTGTTATAGGTGGTCGGGGTAGCTCAGGCGATCAATAAGAAATGTGGGGAAGATGGTGCATTCACTGAACAGGATGAAAAGGTAAGTAACATTTAGTTACCTGCGACTTACTGCTTTCCTTGTTCACCTGTGTGTGACAGTTACAGGACCCTTGTTTTGTTTGGTGCTTCGGTTATAAGGACAGTTTTGGATTTTTGACATGAATCTGTATTTCATCCCCTCATCAGTGTAGTACATCCACACTGACTTACCCCCGACAGTGTC
>JAPSES010093732.1:0-21143 GCA_029822895.1 Maxillicosta whitleyi | reverse complement strand
GGAGACGGGGGTAGGGGCAAAGGGGTAAAAGGGGTAAAGGGGAAGGGGGGGGGGGGTAGATACTCGGACGATGACGATGGAAATAGAGAAGCAGCGATGAGGCCGGAGAAACGGATGAGGGAGGAAGAAGAGGTAGCCATGGGAGGAAGAAGGGATGAAGGTGAGGATTAAAGGAGAGGTCCAATATGATGTAGAATTATAGCTTTATCGTGTCGTTACATGATGTATAAATGTGTCGTTTTCAAGTATCTCCTACGGATGTGCAGTGTTGTTCTGAATGCTGCCATAACACCGAGGGTTTGTCTGTAAATGTCATGAAGGAAACACAATGAAAAAAAGGAACGAATGAAGAATGAAGGCGGGAAAAAGCGAGAAAGCTAGAGTCAGACGAGATGACGATATGATTTGACAGTAGTAGTAGAAGATGGACAGATGCCGCGGCGGAAAGTAAAGATGAAGAAAAGGAGACGGCGAGAGGGGAAGTGAGAGGGGTTGTTTTTTTTTTGTTGTTTTTTTTTTTTTTCTTTGAGAAATTCCAAGTGGTGTTATACAGCAGTTGTGCCAGCAGGGATTGTGTGTTTTCTTATTTGATTTGTCATGGTGAGAAGACATCTTCGCGCTTCTTCTTCTTTTGTCGTTTTCTTCTTCTTCTTCTCTCCTAAGCCTGGGTTGCGTGGGGGAGATAAGTCGTTGCTTTTCAGTGTTGCAAAAAAAGGACTACAGGAGGTTTTCAGCAGGATCTACAGGCCTGGTGGGAAAGGAAAGGAGGAGAGGAAAAGGAAAAGAGAGGAGAGGAGGAGGAGAAAGGAGAGAGGAGAGGAAAAGAGAGGAGAGGAGAGAGGAGAGGAAAAGAGAGGAGAGGAGGAGGAGAAAGGAGAGAGGAGAGGAAAAGAGAGGAGAGGAGAGAGGAGAAGAGAGGAGAGGAGGAGGAGAAAGGAGAGAGGAGAGGAGAAGAGAGGAGGAGAAAGGAGAGGAGAGGAAAAGAGGAGAAGAGAGGAGAGGAAAAGGAGAAGAGAGGAGGAGAAGGAGAGGAGGAAAGGAAAAGGAAAAGAGAGGAGAAGAACGGAGAAGAGAAGAAAAGAGAGGAGAGAGGAAAAGAAAGGAGAGGAAAGGAAGAGAGGAGAAGAGAATAGAAGAGAGGAAAGGAGAAGGAAATAGAGGAGAGGAAAAGAAAATGAGAAGAGGAAAGGAGAAGAGAGAAAAGGACAGGAAAAGAGAGGAAAAAGAAGAGAAGAAAATAGAGGAGAGGAAGAGATGAGAAAAGAGGAGATGAGGAGAGAAAAGAGGAAAAAAAGGAGAGAAAAAGAGAAGAAAAGAGAGGAGAAGAAAGGAGGTGACAAACGAGGAAAGGAAAGGGAATGAGAGGAGAGGAAAAGAGAATAGAAGAGAGAAAAGGAGAGGAAAAGAGGAGGAAAAGAGATGAAAATAGAAGAGAGGGAAAAAAAGAGGAGAAAAGAGGAGAGGAGAAGAGAGAAAAGGAGATGAGAAGAAAAGAAATAGAGGAGAGAAAAGGAGGTGACAAACAAGGAGAGGAGTGAAAAGGACAGGAGAGGAAAGGGAAGGAGAGAAGAAGAGGAGGGAAAGTGGAGGAGGGGAAGAACAGAAGACAGGAGACATGGTAAAGTCAAAGTCATCACTGAACCAGATCAACTGCAATCAATTCCACAGGACGTCTGATGGTATCGCATCATTAAAGATTCAGTTCGGACGGGCCATAGAAGTTATAATTGCTCGCTGAAGTCCACCTTTAGACTGTAGAAACAAAGTAATTGGCTTTAATGTGAAAGTCCTGCCTGAAACTGCGTCAGCGTGTACCTTTCTCCACATCCTGGACAGCTCAATCAATACGTCTGAACACCAGCGAGTCTGAAGCCGGAGCAGAGAAGTGCACCCAGGTTCTGATTTATCATCCACACACTCTGCGGAGCGGCTGCGGAGAGGATTTATGGGGTAGGGACGTGTACTTGTAGAATACTTAAAGTTTTACTTGAGAAAACAGTCCACTTTACGGTACTTGCGGACGGCTGCGACGCTCAAATCCACGCTCTTTAACGCGTTTCATTTCAAGGATTTGTCCTCGTGTTGAAGCAGAAACAAGAACAAGGTTGAAAAAAAGACAAACGAAAAGAAATGAATCAATTCTGAGTTTATCCCCTCCCCTCTCCAGTAAGCCCCGCCCACACCCAAACTAAAATTCCTCCAACTGTGACTAGTCAGACTCAAATATCGCAATTATAGCTAGCGTATAAAA
Source organism: Maxillicosta whitleyi (assembly GCA_029822895.1). NCBI lineage: Eukaryota > Metazoa > Chordata > Actinopteri > Perciformes > Neosebastidae > Maxillicosta > Maxillicosta whitleyi. Next base: position 18,892 of record JAPSES010093732.1, on the reverse strand, counting down.
AATTTACCTAACGGAAAAACAATTTCACCAGAATTCTTCGAAGTTTTTGCGCTGGGAAGAGGTGGGTTTTCGGGTGTTGTGAAATTGGTATATTTCGCAAAAACTTTTTTTTTCGCAAATAGAGTCATGTGAATAAAACAACCTAGATGTGAATAAGCGAAGAGTTATTAAAAGAAACATGGTGCGTTATGTGAGAACACACCAGGAAACCGAATTAAAAAAAAAAATTTAGTACGGAATAAAGAGTTAATATAATAATAATAATAATAATGAATATATCTGTAAATAAACACCATATTTACGTTCGTCGCCGTGTTTAAGGAATGACCTCTCGTGTCATCTCGCGCTGATAAATAAACAAATCATCACATTTGTGATTGAATGGAAAAACCAATATAACGTACTTCTGTTTTTCCAACATTTAGTAAATATCGGTAAAGTTTTTCGCGTTAGCCTAATGGAAAATCGACTAGTATAATATCTTTGTACCACATAAATAATGTCGAACATAATGTTGAATAATGTTGAACGTGCACACATCTGTCACAATCTCTCAAATGCCTCACACACACACACACACAAAGTATTTTCAAAATAAAAGCCTCATTAAAATTGTTAAATAATCAATAGTAAAAACTTCACGATTCTCTCTGTCCCACACACACACACACACACACACACACAGATTTTCAAAATAAAAGCCTCATTTAAAATGTTAAATAACCAATAGTTAAACCATGATTCTCTCTCTGTCTGCCCCCCTACACACACACACTTTCAAAATAAAAGCCTCATAAAAATGTTAAATAACTAATAGTAAAAACTTAATGATTCTCTCTCTGTCTGCCCCCCCACATACACATATTTTCAAAATAAAAGCCTCATTAAAAATGTTAAATAATCAATAGTAACAACTTCATGATTCTCTTTCTGTCTGCCCCCCCCCACACACACACACCCCAGTTTGTCCCCTTTCTGTCAAAACTTTAGCCGTCTTTCTCCGATCTGTGTATTGTCTACGTCGTCATATGTCTAATTATCGTATATATTACATATTCCTCTACTGTTGTGTGTAAATCTCTGCATGTCAGATTTTGCAAATAATAAGAAAAAAAAAAGACAGAAAAAAGACAAACAGCCCAGTGTGAGGTGTGTTATTCAGTAATGTGGCCGTTCATCTCATCAGTCTGGTAGAATTGCTTTCAACAAGGTGGTTTGAAATTTGATCCAACAAACACACATGAGCCGACTTAAACACACACACACACACACACACACACACTGCGGTATGAAATGTGAGAGTGTATTGATTGCCTCTCTGCCATCTCCTCCCAGGCTGCTCCCCCATTTCTGACATGTTTGGAGATGGCTGAGCATTCGACAGACGCCCTTCTCCCTCCCTCCCTCCCTCTCTCTCTCCATTTTTGCTCATTTTCTCCTTTCTTTTCCAACCGCTGTCTCCTTTAGTATCTATTTTCTTTTATGACTGGATTGGATGGGGTGCACTGGGCTCCACTTTCACACAAAGTACAAGTCAAGCACTCGACCCACGGGCAGCCGCTGAACTTTGGAATAATATTTTAATGCCGGTCCAGGTAGGGTCCGTTAATGTCCGGCGAGTTCAGGAAAAGGTCATTTAAATTTTTTTTTTTTTTTTTTGTTCGGACTTTATTTAAATTGCGCTTCACGCCGGATACGAACACTTCACCGCACACTCCGCTAATGTGGAACGAGAGGCACTAGCAGGTCGTTCAATCACCGTTTCCTAATTCTAACACTTATGTGGTGCTTTAGAAACAGTGGAATATTGGAGATAATTGAAAAGCAGAAAACTCTCAAGTCATTTTCCTCTATTGAAAAAAATAAGAGACATAGTAGCTGCACTTTACACCCAAACACATTAGGACTGTGGAGGGTTTTAACGCGTCTGTGTCCAAAAAATAGTCCGGAAATTCGGACAATAACAGTGATTTATTCGTCACCCTTTTGTGGCAGTTCCCATATGTTAAGTTTAACCTTTCTGAAGTGATTTATCCACATTTACTGTAATATTATCCTCTGTGTTTTGCATTGTTTCAGTAAAAATCTAGTATTTTCGTATTTTTAATTCACTAATTATGTCGACGTTCATAAAAGCTCGAACCAAAACCAACGCCTTGACCCGTAGGGATCCACGGGTTCTAGATGTGGTAGTTTTTATGCTGTTGTGTGTTCGTACATGCTGTACCGCATTTGTCCAGCAGTCACCGCCAAATCGTTCTGGCCATAGCAATGTGATTATAAGGTTAATGACTAGAAAATGTCTAATATCTTCCAAAATATTGGTTCTATCAACTTTCCGTTTTCACTGCTGTATTTCTCGACCAGAAATACATAATTATGACAAACTGCAGAAATCAGCTTTGTGTGGAAGTTGTGTGAATCCTCGGACACACACACATACAGAGGCCACTTAGCTTGTATAACATAGATCAGAGAAAACTAAGGGAAAAAAATCTCTCATTAACTGAACATAAACCCATTTTTTTGAGTGGCATTTTTTTCCAGTGTAAAGACATATCCATTTCTTCCTGCACAGTCAGTGACACCTCCCTACTGGTAGTATAATAATATTTTATGTGTGAATACCTGAGTCAGGGCGGCCTCTTTACACTTCAGTATTAAACTACATTTCCTTGCTCGTACTCGCACAGATACAGTAGAAAATGCGTATTAATGCGAGACCTCCCGCTGTTTCCCTTTTTCCCTGCACAGTTGTGATGACTGCATGCATATAGAATGTAAGTACAACACCTCAGTGCGTTAGCGGGATCAGGTGTACTATAGGCATTCTTCCGTACTTAACAGGCTTACCTTTAAGCCTTGCCTTTAACTGCTAATCTAGCAAAAACGCATGCGGCAAAATGTGATGTAAAACAACCAATTTGGAGGTGGCAATTTGTCATAGCTACTGTTTTGTTTCCAAAGGGTTTTACTGTTGCATTATGCTTTGTGCTGTTCTTTTGTTAGCACATGAGTGGGCCGCACTGTTGCTCGCTCCATTGTGGTCAAAGCTGTGCAGCGCTTTGTGTAATAACTTGGCAGGCAGTATCAGCGAGACAAACTCATCACGCGTTACGACTGTTGACACGCCAATATGTCTCTCTGTATTATTATTATTATTTTTTTTTCTCCGTCTTTATCCACCTACATCTCTTCCAGACCCCCGCTCGCTGCTCACTTTCTCTCTATGAGATTAGGGAACGGTCTTGAGGAATGTGAACTATAATTTTCCCAGACGTTCTAAAATGAATTGAACTATACACTTCAAAAAATTCTAAAGGCGATCGATGCGCGTCTGAATGGCGGTGAATATCTAATACAGTAGTGGGTACACGAAGGGTGGGGATATGGGGGGGATTGATTTTTTTTTTCCTCGCCCCTCTTCCAATTGTTTTTTTTCCTTTTCTTTCAGTGCCCCTTCATAACACTCGGACCTAAGTGTCGCGCCCCCCCACCCCCACCCCCACCCTCCTAAAAAAGGAAATAAAATTCAAAAAACACTTGGAGGCACTTGCGACTCAGATATTGGTTTTTGCAAATCTAATGAGTCTCTGGCAGCCTCCGTTTTCCCCCTTGTATGAAGAAGTGGATATAAAGGAGGCAATTCTTCCCCTCTGGCTAAAAAAAAGTCAAGGCCTTGACATGAAAATACATTTCCAAATCAATTCACCTCAGCTCTCTGGCAGACACAGGCTATGAACATATAGGTCAGGAGGAGATGAAAGGAAACATTAGGTAGCACCGAGAGGGATGAGCAGACGGAAGCGGAATATAATCACTGTACACGAGGCCATGAACGAGACCCTTCATGTAATAGTTTAGAGAAATAGACACAATCCTAACAACGGGAGAACCACAGAGCGGAGTTTTAGGGCGATCTGCGGGTCATTAAGACTGTACGCGCTTTTAAACTGTAAAACATTACAGCTTACTCGTTACGAAAAAGTAGTTCCGTACTTTACGATATTACGGTCTCAGAATTATAATGCGTTACATGACTCTTGTATGACTTTTCAGTTACATACGGACTCGTCATGAATGTTAAGTAGAACCCGCCCCCCCACCCCAATGTATATGTAATGAGATAGGAGAGCTTTGATGCATAAATTTGTGGTGCCCTGAAGTACACGTGGCAAATAGCTCAGTAAGGTCTACGATGTTTGGATCCCAACAGGAGCGCTTGCATTTCGTTTATTTATTTATTTTTTAACATTTTACATGTTCAAACAGGGGGCGGGGCCGAGGACACTGGTAGATAAATCAGCAATTGATGAAGAATTGTAGCTAATCACAGAAACGTTAGCTTACCTCGTCATTGCTGATCATAGGGATCATGCTAATGCTAACTAGCTTCTGTAAAGTAGGGACTGTCTTCTGCTGTAGAACTTTAAAAACACATGTTTGCTTCCTTAATATCACATAATCTTACTGATTTTTATTTATTTATTTCATTTCAGTAGTGAAATTACAGGATTTAATTGTGTTGGAACGCAAGTGCTATTGAACACGTACTGACTACAGGGTTCTAAAAAAGCCTTGAATTTACAAATCTGCATTTAATACCTTACAAAAGTCTTTCAAAAGTATTAAATCTGACATGATTGGTCTTAACTTATGTTGCCATAAATTTATCGTATTATGTCTGGGAAATGTTTAAGCTGCAAAAATCAACGTCACAACAATATTTGGTTCTACCCCAAACTTAAACGCAGAGGTTTTGTGGACGCTAAAGCCTGTAGCTAAACACACAATCACTGAACTGTTTAAAAACATGTTCCCTGATTCAGATAAAGGTAGAACATTTATATTGTATTGTCGTTTATTGTCATTGCACATATTTCAGAGCAACGAAACCACATTCCAGTCATGCTCAGCATCTTTTATGCACACGCTACTCCCACTTCGTTTGACTTTTACTCAACGTACATTTTCATTTCCGGTGCGGACAAACAGCTTACAGAACTACATTTGGAACAGCATCAACGAGACAAAGCTCGTTTGGAACTTGAACAATGAGCCTTTTTTTTGTTCTTATGTTTGGCTGTGAAATAGGCATTAAATTCTGTTCGAAGTAGCCTTAAAAAGTCTACCTATAGAAACCCTGGAGTAAAATATCACTGAAAATTGATTCGTAATGCCTTACACTACTGTATAACAGCATAGAGTAATCTGTTACTGTAATGGATTACTTTTGTAACGCGTTACTTCCAAACTGTTCATGTAATTTACACAAAAGAACAACAGGAAACCACAGAGGGGAGTTTTAGAGCGTGTGTTACATTTCACTTTTTTCGTAAAGTGTAAACCGCTGAATTCAACATATGGATATGTATGAGTGCAGCATTCCCTACCCATCATGCATTATGTTGTTGTGTAAAAATACAGAAGGAAACACCTAAATATTCAGTGAATACAAACAACCGCCTGCGTCTGCTCATTCTCTAACCACTGCAGCTGTTCTGTTCTCACAAATGAGCATATTTTCATTTCGCAGAAAACATTACATTTGGACTTATTTCTTCATATGTACATCATTGTGATAATCGAGCAGTGGTTCTCAAAAGTTTTACAGTGAAGTGCCCCCTGAAGTATGTTTTTTTTTTTTTTAGCCAAGTACCCCCAACTAATCCATTCCATTCTTCTACTGTTTATTTCACTGTTGCTTGTTTGCGTACCCAACTAAATTTTTAATTTAATTTTTGTTTGTTATATACCTGTTTTGTCTGCTTTGTGCAAGAAATGCAGCTGAATCAACTCAAACTCAGCATTTCTGACTGAAAAATTTGACAAATTGTAAACAAACAACGTATATTTAGCTGTAATATATATTGTAATTATATGACCAATTAAACTAAGTAAATTTTGGGTGCAATATATAAACTGAAAAGTCAATAATAAACAATTGAACGTTTCATCAACACAAAATAATGACTTAATTACTCAAATAACCTCATCTTGAATAATATTAATTACATTACATTTGGCTGATGCTTTTATCCAAAGTGACTTACAAGGTATATATAGGCATGTATAGCATAAAACACCTGGGATTTGAACTGGCAACCTTCCGCGGTGTTAACCACTACGCTATCCAATAGAACACAGAAATTATCTTAAAATGTTACAAAAGGTTAAACAAGAGGACTTAAAATAAATACATTCATATCATAATTTTAGTGTTTTATATTTCAGCATTAATTCATATTATTTTTTAATATTCAGTACATGACGCCTTATTTATTGTATTTTTCAACTGTACTAGAGTATGAAAGAAATTCACTGATGGTGACTTATCATAGTGTCTTTAATGAGGCAAATATATGCAAACAAACAACTTGTATTAAACTGTAATATATATTGTAATTATGCAACTGTAATCATATTATAAGTAAAGTTTGGGTGCAATGTATAAACTGAAAAGACCCCTTTTTATTGATAAGAAAAATACACTAATTGTCAATAATAAACAAATGAACGTTTCATCCACACAAAATAATGACTTATTTACTCAAATGAGCTCATCTTGAATAATATAAAACAGAAATGGTCTTAAAATGTTACAAAGTTTAAACAAGATAACTGACTATGAAACTATGATATGAATGTATTTATTGCGTTTTATATTTCAGCATTAATTCGCATTATTTCTTAATGTTCAGTAAGTGATGCCTTATTTACTGTATTTTTCTAAAGTACACCCCTATTTGAGAAAGACTGTACTAGAGTATGACAGGAATTCACTGATGGCGACTTATCATAGTGTCTCTACTTTTTTGGCGAAAGATTCAGTTTAATGCTTAAAATGTAAATTTAACAAGCGGTGGGAGGTTAGGATGAATCAAACAGGACACTGGAGACAAAGGGGAACCATTTCCATGCCTTTCTAATTGCTGAAGGGAGAGAAGTGTGACAGTTGATTGGCCCAGGTACGTCACGGCTGTTAGACTAAAAGCGGCGGCTTTGCAGCATGAAGAAGAAACATTAAAAGAGGGAGACGGAATCTGTCAAGGTAACAATGGTTAAAATCAAAGTTAATCAGTCTAGACTTTATAAGTTACAAATTAACTCCATCAAGTATGATATGTTTTGTTATTCGAGTAAGACTTACTGCTGGTTCGTAGGCTTTTATTTATCTGTTTTTTATATGATGCGTTACGACGTACCTGACTTAAGTTATTTTGACTTTACGACGCCGAAATTTCGTCCGAGATTACTGCACGTACAGTAAGTACAGTATCTTATTTTTTACTTTATTTTATTAATATGAAGTATAATACATGTATTTGGATAGTTATTTACAGATTTAGGGGGTATTTAGGGGTACTAAAGGGTTAATTCCGACTTACGTGGAAATTTGGGTTCCGTCGACAGCGTAGGAACGGAACCGTTCATAACCTTAGGACTACCTGTATGACGCTCTCATCTCCTGCACTATATTGTTATATTGTCATATTGTCCTATTTATTTTTTAAGTATTAGGTTTTATTGTTAGTATTTCTTTTGTGTGATCACTGTTTTTAGAGTTTTTATTAGGGCCGTATACTGCTGGTTCTGAGTACGAATTTCGTTTTGCGTACGTGGAATGACAAATAAACCTGAATCTATTTTATACGGTGTGTGATTCTGTTTTAAATCTGATATATTTTATTACTTTTATACAAGATATCATCTTTCAAATGAAGTGTGTTACTGAAAAAAATTCAACTTAAGATATTAGGCTTATCCTCATCCTCTACTATATATTAATCTATACATGATCATTTTAGACAATCGATACAAACTTCTTTTGGACTACATCGACCTGATAGTGGTAGAATAATGGTCAGAAAAAAACAAATTTTCCCTCAAAACTCCACATAGTGAATGAAAATGACACCATGTGAGCTCTGGGTGGTAGCCAGCAAGTAAGACGATCAATATGAACCATATTTGATCTCAATCGGCCCATTATTGTGTAATATATATGTGCGAAAAAAATTATTTTCAACCAAAGCGCCCCCATGTGGATGACTTATAATACTCATAGAGAAGCTGAAATTGATTGGGTTCTTCCACACAAAAGGGTCCACGATGTTGGTTATCAAGGAAGAAGAAATCCAACCAAAGCTGTCCGAGTTATCGCGTTCGCACTAAGGATATTAGGCAGCAGTCAGATTAAAACCATTAAGTATTAAAAATGTAAAGCCTGAACCATTAAACAATTGAAAGAAAATTCCAGTTCTTTGAAATTGGAGCCTTTATTGGTCGTTCTGAACAACCCAATTTTTCTTTTTTTAAATATCAGTTTCCATATATGAGTTTCAATTTTGTATCATATTTGATACACTGGGTCTTAATGCTCAAATATTATTTTTGACCAAAACAAAAACGTAATGCAACACAAACATATCTAACAAATAGGTCATTCCTTTTCAAAATGACCAAAGTTCTGCCTCATTAATTTAATCCTGTAGTGTCACTGGAAAGGCCCCTGGTGGTAACTCCTCCCCCCTGGTGGACCCTCTGTGTATTGCATGTATCTAATTGTATACATCTCTCTTTTTTTTTTTTTTTAATCACACCTATCATGTAGAGGGCTTCAAATCTCATGTATCAAATATGATACATCTGGCATTATAGGGTTAATACAAGGTATCAACATGACAAAATTCAAGGTGCTCTTCAGGTCAGTGCGAATTAAGCGAATTTAACGTAAAAACATCAAAAAATAAAAGCTACCTAGAAAAATCTGTCCCATATAACAACACTGTGTTAGACGTGTAAACACAGCTTGAATAAAAGCTCATTGGCGGTACACAGGTGAAACAGGTATAAGAAAAGAAGATGTTTTTGCACATACGGAGGTAGCAGCAGCAGAGTATCGCACATATCCTAGAAACTCAATTTCGGGGATATAATAATTACTACATCAGTGGTAAAGATCCAATCAAGAGTGCTAATCATACAAATGAAACATTAACACAGACACAATAATCAGGGATGAACCCGTAATCACATCTTCACAAGACTGAAACTTCCTAAAAATATTTTTCTTGTGACTGAGACGAGTTGATTTGTCATTAATCGTCTGCAGTGGAACGCACTCTGCACGTACTAGATCTATCTTCGGAACATCCATTAACACTGTCAGCATTTTGACATGGATTTATTTGCATGAACATGAATATTCCACCATTATACCCAGCGATAATATTTTTTAATTTGACATCTGTCATGTAAACGGCACATTCTAATTAGACCTATTTACGAACCCAGCATTTCTAAGCTACAACAGGTGGCGTGTGCCAATATTAGTCTGGTTTCCTTGGATGTGGATTCACTGTATATTTGTCAAATACATCCCTTCGAAACATTACAAACAGAGGATGTGAGTGGATTTTTGGATTTGAGCAAATATTTTTCTAAACATGATCTTTTCAAGTGGATTTAGTTCATAAAGTTAAATGTTTCCCATGACTGGAAAACTATTTATTTACTTTTTTTTTTTTTTTTAAATTTATATACCTTTAATCAGGTATGTACAGTCCAGTGATATTAGTGGAAGCTTTATTTTTATTTGACATGTAACTAGCATGTTAACCCTTTTACACCTATGGGATCACCGGTGACACGTGCATTTTAAATTACCGTAACTCCTCGCTACTTTGTACAATTTTAATCATTCAAACTGCCCCTGAAAGGTGGGCAGGAATTGTTTCATAAACTACCACTGATAAAAAAAATTTTAAAAAAAGTTAAATAAAATATTTTGAATTAGAGTTTTGAAATCTCAGAAATGTTCAATCTGCACTTTGCAAGAATTTATAAAAAGAAAGTTGAAGAAAATTCAATTCCATGTTTGTCCTTTTCCTCTCATAAACACACACTTTTAGGTATTTAATCATATAATAATGTTAAATACTTGACATATTTAGAAAGTTCTACTTCTGCTGGTTAAAGGGTGTCAATCATTTACACATAAGACATTTTTTTGACACAATTATTGACAAACATAGACAAAAAAAAGACAAGGCATTTTAATAAATATGTCTATTATGGTACCAAAAGGGTTAAGGATTGTCAAAATAAAGGTCAAACTAGATTTGGTTTTTTGTACATGTAGTCGTATTCAGTGACACATGAACGCAGCGTAAACTATCAGTAAGTACTTCTGACAATTAAATATAAACATAATAAATTCAACACCAGCGTAAAGGCTGCCATTATAACAGGTGTATTTTTTTTTTTTTTTAATGTAAGAAAATGTCTTTTTTGCCAAAAATTTCACAAATGTATTTTCAGGAACAACTTACCTTTCAACATCAGTCCATTAATTATCAAAACAGTATGTTTTAGTAAGAAAAAAACAAACAGATTTGAAGTTTTTAATATATTTATTATTAGAAAACAACTGTAAATGGTCTTAAATGTTCAGTATCCATATCATTTATATTTTATGTTGTTTTTTTTTTTAGCTTGAATAGACGTTTCTGGTACAGTTCTTTTCTACCTGTAAAAGAGGTCCATATTACTGCTGTAAAGTGTTATCAGATGAAAAAAAAAACAAACAAAAAACACAGTAATGTTCCGTCAGAAAGTGAAATTTAATTAACTTCAATTCTGACATTTATTTCAATATAAAGTCGCTCCTTGTTTTGGATAATTTGTTATGGTCCAGCTGAAGCAAAAATGAATTTCACAGTAAAAATGTGCAACATTAATCTGTCAAACTGTCTCTAAAATGTCTCTTCAGAGAGATTTCGAGTACTGCGTTTTCACCTTATATAACACAGGTGTCAAACATGTGGCCCTGGGGCCAAATCCGGCCCGCCAAAGGGTCCATTCACCTGTGGGGTGAATGTGTAAAGTGCAAATACTACACTCAGAATATTAAACGTTAAAGTCATTTTAGTTTCGGTTCCACATTCAGCCCATTTTGATCTCAAGTGGATCAGAACCAGTAAAATACTATTATAATAACAACGCACTCAGTCTTTGTTTTAGTGTCAAAAAAAGCAAAATGACATGAAAATATTTACATTTGTACACTGTTCTTTCACAAAAAAAGTGAATAATCTGAACAAAAATGAACAACCTGACATGTCTTCAGAGACTCAGGTGTAATTGTATCAATATTAACCTGTTTCTAAATGTTTGTAGATCCAGTAAATGATAAACCGAGACTTATTTTCGGAAGAAATCTCAGTTTTTTCAAAGTTCTTCATGTTATTCACATTTTTTTAAAGGATAGTTTGTTAATGTAAAGTTTTTCATTATGTATTTTCAGTCTAAAACACAGACAAATGTATGGAGTGGACATTATTTATATAATATTATTATTATTATTATTGTTATTATTATGTTAGTGGTCCGGCCCACCTCAGATCATATTGGGAATAATGCTGTTTAGTGTCAGAAAGTGCAGGATCTCAGCTTTCCGATGCTGTTTTAATTTAGTGGATGGCATAAACGGTTCAGGAATTACAGTTATTCAATATTATAAAGTGCAAATGCAGCGCTGGAGAGACTTTAGTTGTTAAAGGGTTAAAAAAGAAAAAGAACAAACAACAAATGAATAAAATCTCCCTATTACTGATGCATAATAATGATCAGAAATGGGCTTATTTTCTGCATCATTCCTCGTGAATATCTTTAAAAACTGAAAATTAAACCTTCTATGGCTAAAACTTATATAACGACAAATGTACCAACAAGTCATTTATAAGACATTAGTAAAACATGAGTTCAGGCTGGTGAAATAAACTTATATTCTTCATAAAGAATTCATGATGCCTTAAAGCTTTACTTGCTAATGATCAACAAATTATGCAACTTTAAACTTAACCCTTTAGATTTCACCTTTTACAAGCGATTTATCTTCATTTATTATAATATCATCCTCTTCATTTTGTGTTTTTTCAGTGAAAATCTGATATTTTACGATATTTAATTTACAGATCATATACTTTAATCATCAATATGAGATCCCACTTGAGGGATATTTGATCAAAAACAATAAAATTTACAAAAAGTGTAATTTTTAGTGAAATCTATCATGAACTGAACATAAACTAAAGCTGCGTTCAAGTCCCGATTTTTGGGTGAAATTCCATTTCTCTGTGCGCTCGTTCATATTACGCATTAAATGTGACTTCTATCAGTTTTGAGAATGAACTGAATGCGATCTAGAGCTGACCCGCTTGCGCAAACGTGGTTGTGATGTAACATGTGACCACGCAGGCATGTACCGTATGTTCCGGATTACAAGTCGCACTGGCCATAAAAGGAGAAGGAAAGAAAGAAGGAAAAGACATATACAACATGTGAAATGAATATATAAGAAGATTATATAAGAATATAATAATGTGTTAATAATTTCACACATAAGTCGCTCCAGAGTATAAGCCTCACCCACAGGCAAACTATGAAAAAAACTGCTACTTATAGTCCAGAAAATACGGTAATCTGTTTAGAGAACTAACGCAGCTGGGATGTAAAATTGTGATGTTTGTCGCGTTTCAACAGCGTAAAGTTCGGAAAAATGGTATTGTAAAATATCAGATTTAGGAGTGCATATGCGAGTGTCCTGGGTCAGATTAGTTCTGTTCAGACTGTCTGACTGACTGAGCAAAAATAATAATAATAATAAAAAAAATCAGATTTGGGCTATATTTGTCTGCAGTCTGAACGTAGCCTTAATGATCACATTCTCTATTTTCTATAAAAACACATTTAGTTTTGCATCAGTTTGTACAAACGCTCTTCAAACAGATAAATGTAAACTCTGTTTAATGAAGTTTTAAAGCATGACATCATAACAGTCTGTGATATAAACAGCTGCAATTTCCCACAGCAGCGTCTGTGTGAACCACCTCAGTCTGTAGCCATGGGAATAGAAAACCAAAATACATCTGCAGACAGTGAATTATCAGACGAGCTGGAATCGATAAAAACAACGTTTATTTTCATGTGGAAGCTCAATAAAAAGGCAACGTCACTGCACATTAAATAAACATGATAAACTATAGTCTGTTACCCAGTGTGTCTTATTAACGACATACACCACGGCTGCACTGATCATGTATTCCTCTACTATGGTCTTACAATAAACCAAAAATATTATGTTATATTTATAAAATATTATCACTTAACCACGCAGTTGGAGATTTAAATGAATGTTGAATGAACATCTATACCTGATTTTCAGTGAAGAAATACAAAATGAAGAGGATAATATTATAATAAATGAAGATAAATCACTTAGAAAAGATAAAATCCAAAGGGTCTTTATGGGTTAAACTTCATACGAACTAAAAAAAAAGTTACATAAAAGTTGATCATTAGTAAATAAAATGTTAAGTGCCTTCTTATTGAAACTTAAACCATAAAGATCCACTACTACTTTTGTGGTAGTTCTCAAATTAATCTGTATTTTGCATCTTTTCAGTGAAAATCAGGTGCTTTTTTTTTTTTCTCCATTTTTTTTGTATTTAATTCACTGATTATGTAGATATTCATAAAAGCTCAGGTTAAAGTTGAGGGTTATTATATCAAAAAACACAGAAAATTATAGAAAAAGTGACTTTAAAAAAATAAATCTATCATTAACTGAACATAAAAACAACTGTTACTGGTGAAACAATGTTGTAGAAGATGACAGTGTTTCCATGGTAACTATATAGCCTCTAATACTGATCGTGTAGCTTCAAAACTCATGTATCACATATGACACGGTTGGCGTTATAGGGTTCCCCGTCATGCTGAGAATATATTTGGGGGTTATTATATCCAAATCAGATAAAACATAAGAAAAAGTGACTTTTTCAGTAAAAATTCACTGTCATTGATCGAACTCCATGGGTTTTACTGGTGAATCAATGTTGTAGACTTGAAGTGGGCCGGATCATTAAAATAATAACATAATAATATATAAGTGATATCAATTCTACAATTATATGTGTAATTTATATGTTTTAGTATGAAAAAAAGTAAAATTGTATTATTAAAATGTTTATATCTACAAACTATCCTTTAAAAAACATGAACAAAAAGAAATTTATTAAGAAAAATTGCAATTTTTTTTTTACAATTTATGCCATTGTTTGGCCTCAGTTCCTCATTTTCACATGTTTGTTATAACGTACAGATCACAATGGAGCTACAAATACACTAAATATTTAATAAGAGGTAGAATATTGGTACAGTTATAATTAATTCTCTTGAGAGATTTCAGGTTGTTCCCATTTTTTGTAAAAGGCTAATCTGTAAATGTAAATATTTTTGTGTAACTATTTTTTACATTATAAAAAAGAGAAAAATTGTGTTTATTATTTATAGTTTATTCTGATAGTGTTTTATTGGTCTGACCCACTTTAGATTTTACAATAATTTATATATTAATTTTACATTTTTTAAAAATTAATATAAATAACCATAAATAAATATGAATATATAAAAGTGTAATTTTGGTATTTCATTATTTCTGGATTGGACCGCATGTTTGACACCCCTGTTGTAGGAGATGATGGCGTTTCCACGGTAACCATCCAAATGAGTCATATCTGATGACCGTGAAAAGATAACAATCTGTATTTTACACCAATTATTGACATGCATTCACATTATAAATGGTGATTTACCTTTAATATCAGTAAATGCTTCTGGTCACGAGTGAATATTTGGGTTTTTATGGGTTAAATGGGCTTTTTCACATTCTGTACCAAACGTCTCAGCCCTGGTGTTTTTCAGTTATGAATCAGTCGACAGGTTGAGCTCGCCATAAATCACCTAATAGCAACAGTTTATTGCCTTTTGTCTTAAGAAATACTACAGCTCTTTAAAATACCCCCAGAGTGACTCTTCATATCTGGGTTTAAAGATCAAAAACTCTTCGGAGCTTAACAGAGTCGGCAGAAACCCCTCCACCGTGTACACATCTTCTCTGAATCTCTTCAAAGGAAGCTGAGAAAAAGCCATATTTTTACTAGAGTAAATAAGCCCCTAAACATCCTGTCTCTCTGGCTGGAAGGGGATTAGTGCAGAGCTGGAGAAAGAAGAGGAAAAGTGGCTGTCAGAGCGAAGCGAGGGATCAGAGAAGAGGAATAGTGTGGACTAAAACCCTGGGGAGGATGGAGGTAAATTAGTGGCATCTGGGCTGGGAGTTGTTGGTTGTGTTTAATGGTAAAAGCTTTGTTTTTACCCCGCCCTCTCCCTTTCTCTCGTGCCTTTGTTTGCTCTATCTTACTCTCGGTAATACATTATTATTCTTGCTGAAATTACAGAGTAACACACAGAGGCGCTTTTCTCCAGTGCATTACAACCACAGACAAATCTGCAGCCGAAGCCCATAATCCTGCATGGAAAAGACTTTAGCATGCAGTTTGAGCTTGTAGACCTGCCTAAATTGAGCTCGTACAGGGTGAATTGTCGAAGTGCGGAGTGAAATGTGTGTGTGTGTGTGTAGGAGTATCAGCACATGTTCGCCCAGGAGATTTTCTTTTTATCACCTTATTTCCCATCTTACTTCTCTCTTAATCCAAACTCACACACAGTCACTACAGGCAAAAACACATTAATCTCATCAGGCCAGCGACGTCCACAACATGTATATATGTGTGTTTGTGTGTGTGTGTGTGTGTGTGTGTGTGGAATACACATGTACATACTGTCCATCTCGGCCAACTTATTGGCAGTCACACCCGATCAGCTTTGGGATTTTTACAGAGCAGTGAACGGAGAAGCTGCCGTGTCCACAGAGGGATGGAGTTTGGAACATCAGTTCACATGTGCACTGATAGGGGGCAGTGTGGTCATCTGTGTCGCGACGCCACCTGTGAGCTGTATTGCCGGCCGAAGTGGAGAATTTATCCCTGTGATTACATCTATAATTAGAAATCACTGTTATGAGTAATTGTCCTTTTTGTGTGCATTCACAGCCTATGGCAGGATGTATTGACTGCATTCTGTTTGCACCATTAGGGAGAGTTTTCTCAGGCCAACATCGAGTGTCTGAAGCCTGATCACAGCATATATATATATATATATATATACACACATACATACACACACACACACACACACGTACATATACACACATACACATATATACACACACGTACATATATACATATACACACATAAAGACACGTACATATATACACACATATACATACATACATACATATATATACATGTACACACACATGTACATATACACACATACACATATATACCCACATACATATATACACACACATACACACATGTACATATACACATACACACATACATATACACGTACATACACACATACATATACACATACATACACACACACACACACACACACACACACACACACACACACACACACACACACACACACTTTGCATCTGCCAGGCCTCTGAGAATATGACATCACACTATAGGCAGTGGTTTAAAGTACTGAAGCTGAGTACAAATATACTGCAAAATATACACTCAAGTAAAAGTATATCAACAATCTTACTTAATCCTTTATGGGGCAAGTGACTATTTCTGGTCATTTTCATAACATTACCAGAATGTGAGGTCAGTACACCAACAACCTCAGGTCCGATGTGGTCTACAGGGTCTGTAAGGTCCATAAATAGTCACACCTCATAATCACTTGGTCCTACTATCAGTGCGCTGTCATGCTGCTGATGCTGCGCACTAGTACACGACTATTTTAGCAGTGAAACAGGTAGAGTAGTGTCATCTGGGGGCAGCGTAGGGATACGAAGAGAGAGAAAGTAGGGCCAAGTGATTAGGAGGAGGGACTATTTCATGGACATTGGTTTGTGATGTAAATAAATCATTCTTTTGAACATATGCTGTTTTTAGAAGAAAAACCTGTTATTTTAGTGACCCCCCCCTGCAAAACTTTCCGTACTACTTTGGTGTGGACCAAAACCGGACCAGAACTGGGTTCACAGGACACTGTCGGGGGTAAGTCAGTGTGGATGTACGACACTGATGAGGGGATGAAACACACATTCATGTACAAATACACAATTACCCCTTTAACTACAGTAACAACATATCAGGACATAAACCACCAGTGTTTATACGCGTGTTCTGTACATCTGCAAGACCTCTGCCAATGTGGCATCACACTCCAACTCGTACTGATCCAATCTACATGCATGTGAAGCACAAGTGGAGTGCAACTCTGCAGCACATTGATCTCAAACAAACAGAAAAAAAAAGGCTTACAATGGAGAGGAGTGAAAGTGGGCCCCCCTGTAAAGCCTTGGGATTTGGCTACCAATCCTGCAACAGCAAACAGAGGTCTACGAGGCTTCAGAAAACACACTGTACGTTGGATCTGTGCACTCGTCGGCACCCACTCTCCCTCCCTCTCCATCCTGCAGGGTTACATACATTATTTAAGGCGCTGGAAAACCAACCCCAGCGGAGCGTTCTGTGGCTGAGAGCTACGACAGTAAGGACGGGGCGCTTTTCTTCTGCGCGGCCCGAAGATGCGGCGGTACGATCCGACTGAGCTTTCACAGTCCTGCCATGGTAGAGTTCCAACCCCGTATTAGCAAACCCGGCTTCACGACCCACATGTTTGAATTCTTTTGATCCGCGGTCGATAAACAAAATAAAAAGTCTATCGGCGCCGGAGAAGTGATCCAGTTTTCTTTCAACTTTTCTTTCATCACTTGTTTTTATCCCGGCTTTGTGTTAGGAAGAGGCGCAGTTAGATGATTCTTTCTGCCCGATTCTATAAAATATACTAACTTGAATATTCATGTTGTTACATAACCATGTGATTCTGAAAAAGTTGTTATAAATAGTGTATTTATAATATTTTGGAGCCTGTTCACCTGTAAAAACCCAAATATCCACCAATGACCAAAACCATCTACTGTTTAACACCTGCTGATCCAATAATTCTATCAATACATGTAAATAATTGGTGTAAAATACAGTTTATCATCTTTTCACGGCCTTTAGATATGACCCATTTGGTTGGTTACCGTGGAAACACCATCATCTTCTACAACATTGATTCACCAGAAAAAACCAATGGAGTTGGATTAACGACAGTGGATGGAAACACTGGGTTTAAGTTTAGTTAATGAGAGATTCTACTAAAAAAAAGTCACTTTTTCTTTCGTTTTATCTGATTTGGATATAACCCTATAACCCCAAATGTGTCATATGTGATACATGAGTTTTGAAGCTACATGATCAGTGTCTTTTTTTATTTAACTTGTACAAAGTGAAAGTAAAAATAAAAATTTTAACTAGTTCCTCCATGTTGTCCTTTCCCCTACCTTTGGAAACTTTTATTTGAGGGGGCAGGATGTTTGTTTGATGATCCCAGTATGGAACGCTTTTCTAAAGCTTCAAGAGCAGTGATGGACAGTGTACGGCGCTACCGTGAGATCTGGGAGGAAAAGAGGACGATTTCCTTTCAGCTGGACATCTACAAGCACTTCTATAGAAGTATAATACATGTATTTGGATAGTTATTTAGAGGTTTGGGGGGTATTTAGGGGATACTAAAGGGTTAATTCCAACTTATGCGGAAATTCAGGTTACGTCGACAGCCTGGGAACAGAACTCGTTCGTAACCCGAGGACTACCTGTATATGAATGTGCACTGAAAGTGAAATAAATGAGGTAATAATTCTATTCTAATGAACAGCAGGTCAATCAAATCCTGTATTTCACTTTATTCCACAGTCGTAGTTGTACATAAAGCACAACAACGGTCTGTTTTTCTTACTGTTGTTCTTGTAAACACAAATGAAACACGTAACAAACACGAGATGACCAATCAGGATCAAACATCCAACAAAGCTTTGCAATAAAACAGTCGGGGGGGGGGGGGGCCGAG
>JAPSES010093716.1:0-21149 GCA_029822895.1 Maxillicosta whitleyi | reverse complement strand
CCCCCCCCCCCCCCCACAGGACCATAACTATATTCAACATATTCATTTTAGGGACTAGTCAGTGTTAAAATAACAAATACAAATGTGTAATTGACATTACAGTGCAAGTCCATCTCACACATCTCTTATTGTCATTCGATCAATGCTACATGAAAGAACTAAATGTACACTGTAAACAAAAACCTAATTTTACGGTTAATGACTCAAATTTTACAGTTTTCTATATTGTTTTCAACAAACAATAAAGCTACTGTAAAAATATTAAGACATCATCAGTAAATGAACAACCTGGTGGGTTTTTATTTCTTTTGAAGTAAAAATAACTGTACTATATCTGATCGTTTCTGGACTCATTTATGTAAAATGACAATGATTATCTGTAACTAAATATGTCGCTCATTATATAAAACTTTATATCAATACTAACTATAAAAACTTTTTTACTGTAGTTTGAAGGTAAATCTTAATAGTTTTTATACACATGTGTACTACAGTTCAACCTCTGTGATTTAATATGTAGCTCATTATAAAAATGTTTACGTCATAACTGACAATAAACATTTTTCTCTATTATTTTAAGGTAAATCTTATTAGTTTTATGTACATATATACTTTTACATTCAAACTCTATAAGAAAATATGTAGCTCTTTATACAAAGGTTTATGTCTATACAATTAATCTGTTTTTCCTTTAAATTGAAGGTAAATCGTATTAGTTTTAGCTCATTATATATATATATATATATATATAAGATTATATATATGTACGTCATAACTAACAATGTAACATATTTTTCTGTACTTTTACGGTAAACGTTAGTTTTGTATGTGTGCTTTTACATTCAAACTCTGTAATTAAGTATGTAGCTAATTATATAAAGGTTTACATCATAACTAACAATATAACATATATCTCTGTAATTTAATGTAAATCTTATTGGTTTTATGTGTACGTTTACATTCACACTCTAAATATGTAGCTCGTTATGTAAAAGTGTATGTCCATACGAACAGTATAACAGGTAAATCTCAATAGTTTTATATTTATCCGTACTTTTACATTCAACTTAGTTATGTGAAATAAATTTAACAAGCGTTTTTTGAAACATGATACAATTAAAAAATAAAGAGTGTATACCCAAAGCTACTATGCTCATGTGGTTGAAGCTTTCAGGTGGGTTGCACCTCTGAGCAGCCAATCAGTGATGTCACAGTGAGTAAAAGTACATAAGTATCTGAGTATCTCATGAGAATCTAACATAAAATTACTAAAATCAGAATGTGATGTGGTGACGTTTAAGATCTGTAGATCAGCAACATGCTGGAAAGTTTCAATGTTAATAAAAGAATTATTTTTTGCTATCATTAAAAGTGTTTACAAAAGGCAAGGCTACAGAAAACACAAATACCACTGATGCAACAAACCACCTTTATTTTTAGCTTTGGCAGAGAGATATTAAAAAATAAGGTCTCTGTTCCTTTAGTACACTGATGGACAAATCAGGAAACATCAAATAATGAAAGAGCTTTTATGCCCTGTTATATTTCTGAAAATGATCCAATCAATTTTGATAATTTCTGTTGTTTTTCTTTTTATTGTTTCCTTTTTTCCTCCTCCCCTCTCTTCCTACTTGCTCATTTATTTCCTTCCTTCTTCCATTCTTGATCCAAGGGCGACAGGAGGGTTAAACTGGCAAACATCGTGGAGCAACAACAAATAAAAACAGCTCTCAGATGCAGCGCAGCCTCCTGGCAGGGGGGTCAACAGTTCATGTGCGGGGTGGGCGGGGTCATGGAGGATGCAGTTGGCTCTGTCCCTGCATCTGGTGGTTTAGATTGGTGTAGTAGTGTAGACCAGATTATTATTAGTTACATTTACATTCCTGTGTTACCACTTGGGCATATATTGTAGATCCCGGTGTTACCTTTGTGGGTTCATTTGGTAGCTATTACACTGTGTTTATTGTTGAAATTACACTTGTACATTGGGTTTTTTAAATTTTACTCTTAAAATGTATCTTTATGTAATGCTTTTTCCTTTTACATTACATTTGGCTGATGTTTTTATCCAAAGGGATTTACAACTTATAGCATGTATAGTATAAAGGGCCCATCTGGGATTCGAACTGGCAACTTTTTGCACCAAAGTCAACACTGTAAACCACTAAGCTACCCAGTCACAGTTGACTTTCTTTTCTTTTCTTTTCACCATCTATGACAGATGTGAATTAGCATTGTGCTGAATCTGGTGCAGCCATATTTTAATGTAACTGCACATTGTCCTTTACATAAATAAACTAAACTAGACACCTGCACCTGATGCTCCTCTGTGCAGACGTAACCTAGCTCTCTGCCAGTGCGGCCACCATACCACACAGTGAGGCAGGAGGTCAGCACGCTCTCCACCACAAAGCTGTAGAAGGTCCTGAGGACGGCAGGATCCAGTCTTGTGAGGTGGTGGTGTGCCTTCTTTACCACAGCTGTGGTGTTGGTACACCAGGTGAGGGGGTTCAGGTGTACCCCAACATACCTGACAGAGGAGGTCATGTCCACAGCTGCACCGTTGATATGGAGAAGGGGCAGGGTGTTACCAGACCTGTAGAAGTCAACAACCATCTCCTTGGTGGTGCGGAGACAACAACCTCATCCTTAACATCCAGGTCCTTCACTTCTAGCCTGTATGTCGACTCATCTCCATGGGTGATGAGTCCAACCGCCGCTGTATCATCTACAAACTTCACCACCAGGTTATTTTTGTGACAAGCTCTACAGTTATTTTCTGTTATCCACGGCTGTCATAGAAGATGGATAAGTGGGTTGTGACACAGTTACAACTGAAGAATTACATTGATGGCTGTCATATAAGACTGCACTTCAAAGAAAGGACTTGTTCAGTCTGTTATTACCTTTTGGCATATTGTAATTCTACTTGACTGACATGACATGAGATTCATATGTGCATCTACTTTATTCTGTTGTTTTCAGGCTCCAGAAAAGCCCCCCTCCCCATGAAGCAGACAGAATAATGGGGTGGGATCTCGGAGTTAACTCCATGACTGGCAGCAGTATTTACCAATCACTGATCAGATTCTGGATGTGACCCTACTGTTCCACTCCATATCAAAACATGGCAGCCTCGGATAGTGCCTTCATTTTAGCAGAATTATATGATACATGACTTTATCTGTAATTGTAGAGATTAGATTTGGACTGAACAGAAAGCTGTAGAAGAACTTGCGTCCCAGCAGATACATGTTACTGACTTGACTTCTTCCTTGGAGTCTCTGTGCTTTATCATGTCACAGGTTCTCCATGGACCTGCTGCTGTGGTCCTTCTCTTCTGCCTTCATCATCATCATCATCACTCACTTATCCATATAGTTATGATAGTGTTCATCATGTAATTCCATAGATAGTAGATGTTTCTATTATTTGTTCTAACTGTTGTAGTAGTAGTACATACACTGTTAATACTTATATTTGCAATAGCAGTATTAACAGTTGTGGACCTTTATTCTGGTTTTTAATCATCATTCCAACACCAGCTGATCTACTTTGGACAGTTCTAGTTCAATTATCTGTGCATCAGTTACATCCACGTATCTCCCCCTACACCCCCCTCTCCCCCTGTCTCTTTCTATCTCTCTCTCTATTTCTCCTCCTTTACCCTCTCTCTTTTACCCCAACTGGTCAATGCAGATAACCTTTTTTCAGGACTTGCTGCTCAAGTTTTTCCTTCCACTGTTACAAATGTTCACTCCTGGAAGATTCTGTCGAGTTTCTGTAAGTTGGCTTCAGAGTCTGGTTTCGACTGGCTCAATATGTAGAGTGTCATGAGCTAACTTTTGTTATGATTTGGCTGTATAAATAAAAATTTGATTGGTTGATTGAAGACAGATATATATTTTAATTTTCTGACATTTTGTTCCATCTGATATTAAAGAGTCTAATAGCGCTGTTCCACGCATGGTACCGGCTCTACTTCGCATACCATTACAAAAAATGACCTGGAATCTGGGACCCGATATTACTTTTTTAGTACTGCCTCAGCCGAGGTTCCAAAATGTTGGGACCGACACCAAAACATGACGTCACAACACTGCAGACACTGATTGGTCAGACCGTTTTCTCTGTGACCGATTTACAAAAATCAGACGCGGAAGTAGACAGTGAATAGTAAAACATTAAACCATATGATGACAGAACAAAACTACACCATAGATGGTCACGTAGATTCAGTCTTTGGTGGCGGACGTAAAAATCCAGACGAGATAATACACAACAAGTGAGTTTTCAGCAACTCTCTGAGCAGACGATACAGACGTAACGCGCCATATCGGAGTAATGACTTGAGCTGAGACGAGCTGGTACCATGTAAGTGGAAAAGAACCACAGGAATACTGAGTAGAGTAGAGCTGGTACCATGGAGTGGAAAAGTGCCATAAACTGAACAAGGGCCTCTTCATTTGCACTGTATCGCAGCACCTCACCATAACATGTTTTTAAGATACACTTGCAGATATTTATGTTGCTGTACTCACACGTTGGGGACCAAAGTAGAAATATTCCAGAAGCAGGTTCACCCCAGCGCTGACCTACACAACTGTATTTTTGCCACTCATGTTGTTTAACATGAGAATGACGTGTTGTTCTTGAACCTGACCTCATGAAAATAACATTTACCATTTAAATACAGGAAGAAATAAAGTGAAACCACACATTGAGAAACATAGTTGTTAAACAAGTGAAGGTTTTGCTTTCCCACATATATCTCAAATACCTCTGGATGCAACACAACAGACCCAACAGTCAGACCAACAGCACAAGGCACATTTAACAACATGGAGAGAAAAAAAGTCAAAGTCTGAACACAGATTTCTAATCAATTGAAGTTTTAAAAATATCTGTATATTTCACTGAAAACATCTGTTGTTGCTGAACAACTGAAACGATTTACACTGAATGTGCAAATCGGAATCACTTGACAATATATTACAACTTTTTTCCCCCCTCTTATCTGGTAAAATCCATTGCCACCCATTTCAGTGATGATTATGACATTAAATACACAGCATCATAGGAACATGTTTTTGAGCAAAAACCATTAAATAGATTTATGAATGATGAATACAACCAAGAAATCTGAAAGGGAAATTGTCCCTGGTAAATGAAGCGACCTCATAATGAAGTGAATTGAGGTCTGTGATGAGGGCAGGCTGTATATAAGTAGTCATCGTTCCTTTTGGTAGCTAAACCAACTGGACTGGTTTAGCTCTGTTTTGAAAATGTTTCATCTCTCATCCAAGAGATTTCTTCAGTTCAGATTCTTCTTCTGAACTGAAGAAATCTCTTGGATGAGAAATAAAACATTTTCAAAACAGAGCTAAACCAGCCCAGTTGAACTGAGAGGAACTAACAAGAAGAGAGGGTCTAATCAGAACATAAAGGCCGTAACGTAAAGATGTACTTCGCGTTTCCATCGGTGTTGAATAGACTGAGTTGTTCAAGTACATGGAAAATAATCCCTTTTCATACTCATATCGCATATTAAAAGGTTGCGCACCTTTTCCCTTCCGCTCATGCTGCATTCAGTGGCTGCTCCTAAGGTAGGACTGGTGGGCTTTCTTCCATCGTCAAAGGCTGACGCTCTACTTGAAGAAGCGCAGGTGGCATCTCGACATTGTGTCAAACCACATCTGACCCACCCCATTGCAATTAAACAGTTTTGATTGGCTCAACCAGATCGAAGCTGAGTGGAAATCAGTTTGAAAAGGAGCAGTGCCAGATTGATCTGCCAGAGCTAATCACTCAAACGCAGATACGTCGGGTTCCAGGCTACGGCGATAGCTGTTTCCTGCTGATACTGCAAGTGTATCCTGTAGTTGAAATGTTTATTCATGTATATTATCTATTGATTATGTGACTGTAAAGGGCACAGTGCTTTAGATAATTTGGTGATTTCCATAATTTCCATGACACAATTTCCACTTCAATTGTGTCTTTACATCAAAGTTTTTAATATCAGTGTATTTGTTTAAAGTGTTTATACGGGGATGTTTATTCTAGACCATGGAGTTATTTGACCAAGATCCTCTGTATAGGGTTGCCAGTTTGGTCTTGCAGGTTGTTAGAAGACAGTCATTGGTACGAATCTGACCAAAATTGACCATGGTTGTTGTTGAGGAGGATCTTAAGGTGCTTTGCCATCTGTGTGTTTTGGCAGCCATACTCATGTTTGGAGCACTCTTTCAAATGTTGTGGTCTTGTACAAGTAGATGTAAGCAGTCAACACGTGAAATTCTTGGAATTTTTAAAGAATCCTTACCCCTCCCATCAAATCCTTTTGACTTTCTGAATTGCCCCTCATTGCTGTACCCCATTTGATCATGCTGCCCAAACATGAAATGAAGTCCTCATGGAATCACTGACATCTTAGTGAAGCCAAGGGTATTTTTTTTTATGCTCAGTTGTTGATTGATGTATAAAACTGTAACTTAATGAACCCTCAAATGCACATCAAAGCAAGAAGCACTTACTTCTGATTTGTAAGATGTGAGTGCTTAAACATACTCTGTCAGAGAAGCAACCCAAATACAGGCAATTTTCTTTTTATATCCTACAGAAAATACAAACATATGCTGTGATTTCATTTTCGAACGTGGGTTAGATGAAGTCGTTCACTGCCAGCAGCCACAGCTTCTCTGTCTGTACTTTTGCCCAAAGCATTTTGTGAAAAGTCTAAGGTCACTTTCTGTCATCACCTTATATACAATCGTTCTCTCTCAGTATTTTTCACTAACACTATTCCAAAAGAATATGCTTGTCCCTGCACCTAAGGGCACTTTGGCAACACTGCCATCCTGCATACTTGAACTTAAAAACCTCTACAATTTGCCATTAGCTAAACACTCTGAAAGTCCCTGCAAGCCCTCAGGCCAGGTGTTTCACTAAGAGCTACTCTGTCTGTCTTTTAGCCCTGAGCTACACTCCAGTTCAAACAGGAGAGGGCTTTGAGCCAGCAATCTAGCCGGTTACAGATTGGTTACACCAGTACTACCACTGAAGATGTGTAAAGAAGACCTGGGGATAGCCCGATGTCCAGTACAACCCCCCTGTTCTAGAGGTATCAATAATTCAAAAGGACAAAGTGTCTGATACACGACAGTAAAATGTTGCTTGCTTTACCCTCCTCTGTCAATATTTTGACAGTGAGTGCAAAAAGGGGAAGGAATCCAGGGGGACTCTGGCATGTAAAGTGTTCTTTCATGTTTTGCTAAGTGACTGCTAGCTCCTCTTCGCACCAATTCTACATCCATGAAATGGAGTTAAGAGGAAGCCACTGTGAGGCTGCAGTCTGTTCAGACTGACTGACTAACTAATTGAGTGACTGGCTGGTAAAATGACTGAGCCCCACACACCCGGTGCCGTCATCTTTTTCTTCTTCTTCACCTCCTTTTTCTTCTCCCTGTGGTGGCTGTCACTTCCTGAGTCTCACTCTGTTGGTTACTTCCACCGTCTTTTGAGCTTTTAGTTTTTATTTCTCTTATACATGTTCACCTGCCTCCCACGGTAAAGTACTAAAGAAGAAGAGTGTAGGGAAGGAAGGAAGGTCATTAGAGTTACGAGGACAGGAGAATAACACATGTGGAGATGTAGAGAGCTGCAGACATGAAGGGGTGTGAATAAAACAAATGGAGAGGTGTGCACCAAAGATAATGAGGCCACAAGAAAGGAAGCGACTGAAAGAGGTATAAGTGTAATGCACTACTGCCAGCATACGACTGATTTAAAACAAATGGATTCTATTGTGCTCACTTTTGAGGTCTCGCTTATAAATAAAAAGCTGCAGAACTTGTTTTTATTAAAAAAAAAAAAAGCCAGAGGTGCATCATCTAAAACAGTACTTAATAAGGATATACCAGTAAAACAGGTTGTCATCCACATTTGGGTTGCACATTGCAACTAATCACTTAAGTTGCCTCCCAAAAGTATCTTCGCTACGATGCATAAACACGTACGCACACATGCATGCCTAAAGTGAGACTGGGTGTTAGGCGCAAACACTCCTTTAATTATGCTGTGAAGTTTTCTCCCAGATGCCCTAGTTATTCCGAAGAGCGGGGACGTGGCACAGTCTTTGGGGACAGACGTCGCTCCCTGAAGAGGGCGAAGGAGGATGGAAGATGTCCCTGGTGGCGCCAGGAAAGACCACGTCTGCACTCTCAGGGGAAGAGCAACGCGGGACCCTGTTTTCTCTGCTTTGTGTTCTGTCTCCAATGGATGAAAAGAAAACAAGACAACATCTCAGAGCTGCTTTTGTCTTTCCCGGGAACAAAATGATATATAAATAATTAATTAAAATGCTAGAATAAAGTCATCAGATGTGCTGTTAGAGCTCTGTGTTATTAATTCAGCAGAAAATGAAAGAGAACAGAGCACAAAGGACCAATATGTCTTTACTGATTACATGTTTTGGTAGAAAATGCCACAGAGGCACAAGCTAACACTGAACTGCTCAGATGAACACATTGTACAGGCATATTGGTTCCTACATCTGATTAAAAAAAAAAAAAAAAACTGGTTTGGCTCAAGAGCACAAATGCTTTTTCAAGACGGGAATTTAGATGAATGGAATTGAAATTGAAATTAATGAATAAAACCAACCCAGAACTACCATCAACCCCCTCTTGCTGTCTGTACATGATTCATGTTGTTTTCTGCTTGAGAAACGTTATTGTAGCCTTGAGCATATTTTTACACTTCAAGTCTATAGCGGTTGTATGTGTTAATGGAATGTAGCAGCATATCTGTCACATTCATTCGAAACATCTCCCATTGTAAGGCAGGGATGGCTTCAGTTGGATAAAATGCTATTTGTATTTAACTAAATTTACACTGTCATCTGCTTCTCTCTGTATATTGATTATATAAAGAAAATTAAATGTATAAGAACAACAAGGAAATAATGAAAAGCAATCTCGTCACAATGATGGAAAGGGTAGGGAGTGCTAAAGCTCAGAGAAACCGACAACACATGACTACCATTATTATCTATGATAAAAATAATAATAATAATAATAATAATAATAAAGAGGGAAACAAACCTTCATTGTGAACAAGCTCTGTTAAGACCTGTGGCTGTTGAATTAGTTCCACACAACCGTCAGAGGAGAACTAACTCATCTCCAGTATTAATCTAAATAAGTAGACAATGGAGAACAAGTAAATAAATTAGATGTTTTCTTCTATTAAAAACAGAACATGGACACCTAGAACTCCAACTTTGCCTTGACCCACTGAAGTAACCCCCAGATCATAACACTGCCTCCACAGGCTTGTACTGTAGACACTAGGCATGATGGGTAATCACTTCATCTGGTTCTCTTCTAACCCTGATAGTCCCATCACTCTGAAACAGGGTCAGTCTGGACTCATTAGAATACGTGATCTTTTCCACTGAAACAGTCCAATTATTATGGTCTCTAGGAAACGGTACTCACTGCATCAGTTAGGGTTAAAGAACTTTTTGCAGATGAAACATGTTAATCACTGCAGTAATGATGCAATGGAAGGATCTGAATTATTTGCTTATTTAATTCAAAGACTTTTCGGTGTATAAATCCTTGTGTTTTAACTGGTCAGTGACCATGTGACCACATTCACATCAAACGGTAGATGAAATGCTTTAGCTGCTCATTCCATCCCCTTTTGGAGGATACTGGGTAATTTACTTGATATTATGAGTCACATTAAAATCAATTAACACTCTGACCCACACCACACTCATTTGTCAACTCTGTACTTCTGTGTCTAATAACAGTGTCAGTTTTTCATTTATTTATTCTTTTTTTTATTTCCTGTCCCTCTGGTTACTTAGCTTGGACTAATTACTATCATCTACATGGGCCGTAGGTTGCTTTTAGCACTGGTCTGGGTGATAATTAACAACTTTTCACATCACACGAGTTATGGTACTCTTTAATAATGTCTCAAGTGAGCTTTCAACTTTCAGCATAGATTAAAGGCACTTATTTATACAAAATAGTGCCTCATAGTGTTTTACATTTTCTTTGGCGGACAAACATCTGTTTTAGCTACATATGCTGCATACATTTATGTGCACCAAAGCATGTTATTTATGTGTATTACGCAGACTGCAGACAGACTCTTAAAGAGCCACTCAACTGCTCTGAGCTTATTGTTCATTGAATTCATGTCCAAATATCCTAATATTTGCCACTTGGAATATGATGTGTTTCAGGCAGCATCTACACCCTGAAAATTGCAAATTTTGACAAAAATAGCGGTCTTTTTAAAGTTGTGTTTACTTTTGTTTGGATTTAATTATTTTAATATCATAATACTCTATCAGCATCCTGAAAATGGACAGAATGATTGTAGCAGGAAGCCGTGCAAATATATACAGTGCAGTCCAAAATAGCAACAAAAACAAAAAAAAAAAAAAACAAGGTCATCAAACAAAAAGGCAAGAGTGCCAGTCTATGTCTATACAGACCCTGCACACCTTACAGCAACAGCCATGCAAATACAACCTTCTCCTACCACCTTCCCCGGACAACTGATGCTGTGAGCCTTTTACAAGGTTTAGCCCCTCCCACAGGTAAGCCCCACTCACCAAATAAACCAATCAACTAAATAACAATAACATAAGCACAAAATAACAAGTCAAAGAAATACAAACAAAATACGTAAACACCCAAAACCACTTCCGTGAACCAAAGCCCCTTATAAACCTTATAAACTACATTAAACACATTCCCCGTACAAACACCCCTGTTAAAAATGGTCTGCCCCACTAACTCGCAGGCACCCCTGCATTTAATGCGGGTGGAACATTCCCTCGGTTTGCTCCAACAAGGAAGTGTGATGTGAGTGTGGGTGATGGTGAGTTAACTGTTACCGGAATGTTGTACATGGTTTTAATGAAATTAAGTATTTGAAACAGCCAGTTTACCATGGGAGATCGCTAAAACAGATGGAAGGTTGATAAATGTAAACGGTATGAACTGCGCATTTTGAAACGCGGTGGAAATGACACATTGAAACATAAGAAATGCTGGTAGGCCTTTCCCTGCACTCTTTGCTACAATGCACGGTAAAAGTTATGACAAGTGGTGGTAAATGACGATGAACAATGAACCAGGAACATTAAACAGTACATACGGATGAATGAAAAGTGACACAGTCGGCGTCAGTGCAGCATGTTGGAGAATGCCGGCTACCCTTCCTGCACGCCACTGGCTGCGTGAGCGTAACAGCCCAGTCTGTGACACTGATCTCATGAAATTGCGTTCAGTTCTTATGACAGTTAGTGTGCCATATGTACACATTTTCATCCTTTTGCATTTTATTCAACGCCATTTGATCATGTGTCAATTACATAACTGTAACCCTGACTGCTAATCACGTGGTATTTGACGCAGACGTGTGGCGTGTACATTATATCACAATTCATGATGACTCTCAGCTTTTTTTTTTTCAGGAATCACATTTGCATATTGATTTGACAAAGGTTTTTATGTCGGATGCCCTTCCTGACACAACCGGGCTTCGGACCAGCACAATGAGGCTTCCGCCCCCTTATGGCTACATTGGGATGTACAGCATAACGAACCTTTCCCAAGGGATCACCTGGGTCTCAAACTGGCTATCTTCCACATCAAAGTCAATGGTGTTAACCACTGAGCTACCCAGTTGCTATAGGTGCAAAAATCATGATATTACGTTGAAATGGCAAGTTTTGTTCTGTCAGAATTTTGTCCTAATACTACAATGTACACATCCCACTTAAACAGCATCTCTTCTGATGTTATTACCGCCGCCAAGGAGGTTATGTTTTTGCTGGCGTTTGTCTGGTTGTGTGCAACATAACTCAAAAAGTTATTCGGATTTCGATGAAATTTTCAGGATTTGTTGCCAATGGCACAAGGAAGAAATGATTAACTTTTGGGGGTGATCTGTAAGAAATCCTGGGTTTCTGGATCACTTTGAAATTTCCATTAAGATTGAGGTCAATGGGGCCAAAAATTTTGTTTCTCTGTATCTCTTATTGAACAAAACCTAATGAAATTTTCAGGAAATGTTCGCTCTGAGACAAGGAACAGATGATTAAAATTTTGGAGGTGATCCGGATCAGTGTGTGGATCCAGGAATTTTTTAAAGGATTGTGTATTACTTTTAATTGGTGTTGCTGTGGTAATAATAATAAATATCCAACAGATGGCGACTCATGTTTTCTCATATAGTCCATGGACTTCAGAATCTTAAAATGCTGTCCAAATAAATGAGGGACTAAGTGGACTTGGCGGAGGTCTACTCTACTGAGTACCATTCTAGTTTTGTAAATACACTTGCTGCATCCTGTGGTCAGCGCCACTAAATAATCCATAGATCCTTTATACCTGTTCTAGTGGAAGGTACCAGACTGTGAAGCATGATTAAAGTGACTAACCAACAGAATATGGTAGATTGAAGCTTATACTTCACATGACAGTAGCTGATTAGTAGTATTAGTATTTGTCTAAAGTAATAAAGCTGTTTCTGCCTTTTGTAACTGGTCTGGTTTGATGTTAAGAGATCCAAAAGTATTCAGAAGTTTCTGTCAAAAAATATGTAATGTTTTATTAGTATGAGCTGCTCTGTTGGCTCAGTTCATTCAACACTCACAATAACCCTGGATGTACTGACATGTTGGACAGGACTAGGACAAAGCTGTAACAGCTGACTGTAGCAGACCAGGTTTTTGCTGACCGTCTGACAGTATGGAGTGATAACAGTCACAGTAACACAAGCATAAACAGCCTGTCTGTCTCCACTGTCTTCAGCCTCACTCTGACTGACATAGTCCTGATAAACACAACTCAGTGTGTTTTACCACCCAGGCGTATGAATACCTGTTTATTCACTGACTGCTTTCATTACTGTCTCTATTATTTTCATTATCACTATTTTTGTCATTATCAGTGTTTTTTTTTAAACCTCAGTCATCTTTGGGTTGAAGGGGTATTTTAAAGGGGCCATATTATACCTTCTCATACTCTAGTTAGAATTGTTCTATGAACTATACAAAACATGTTCATGAAGTTCCCTGCTCAAAATCATCCAAACAAAAAAGTATCACCAGCTCTGTTTTCCTGTCAGCGCCAGTCATTTTTACAGCACGCCGTTTTGTCAGAGATGTTCAAAAGAACTTTGAAGTGTTCTGTCCGACCACGCCCCTGACCACGCCCCCTCGAGTCCGCAGCCAAAGGTTACCTAAATCGCTATGGCTGCCCGCAGAACTGTTATACAACCGTATGTGTTTGATCCTGAATCAGACCCAAACGCAGATCAGAGCATGTTGGACAATCACAACGTCATTTGTGGGTGGTGTTGGACGTCCCTGGACAGCAAGTACACGCCCCCTTATTGGATTTCCCCCCATATTACATCACATGGGCAGTAAAATCTAAACGGCTCACAGAGCTTTTATTCAATTCATTGTAGTAATCCACAGAAAATAGCGGGACATTTTTTTCCATACTTGGAGTGTTTATAAGACTAGACGAGACCCAAACAGGAGCAAAATTACCATAAGAAAGGATTTTTGACAAATTTATACAAAGACAATCTAATGTAAATGATAAGGCAGTAACTTTCAACAGAACACTATATTTGGTCATGGGGTATTAAAAGTGAACATCACATTATGTTTAATCTAACAGATTTATCGCTGCCTCTGAACACAGGTCCCAATCATCTGTAAGTAGTGACCGTCAGTCATTAGTTAAGTGTCAATCAATGACATTTACTTACACACTTTCAACACAGTAAGGGTCCTTTCAAATACCTCAGCACAATTTTATGTACAGGACAATTCAAAGTGGCATGAAAAGAGGAAGTTAAAATAGAAAAACATTTTTAAAAAATGTAAGGAACAAACATTTTCAATTAAAATAGACATTAAAATCATCAACGATAAAATGTGATTTTAAAGTTAATTTAAAAGACATTATTTAAGCATTTAAGTCAGGGGTGTCAAACTCACTTTAGTTCAGGGGCCACATTCAGCCATATCCGATGTGCAGAAGGGCCGAAACAGTAAAATAATGACAGAATAATATATAAATAATGTCAACTCTAAACTTCTCTTTATATTTTACAGTGACAAAAGTAAAATGACATGATGAAAATGTTTAAAACTACAAATTATCCTTTCAAACAATGTGTTATCAACACTATAATCACTATTATGCTTTAGTTTATCATTTCCACACAGAAATTATAACTTAAATTATAACTAATCACATTGGATTGACAGATACACGGAATATTTAGTAACAGGTAGAATATTATTAAAATGCACATACTTCAAGACATTTCAGGCAAAATTATACTTGAATAAAATCATACTTAAATACAACATTTGGATTTGTGACTATTTATAGGTTATTATGACACTGAATTGGTCTCAATTTGGAACCTGAACTAGACTTATTAATACATTTTTGCATTTCACATATTCATTCCAGGGGCCGGATCGGGCCCTTTGGTGGGCCAGATTTGGCCCCCGGGCCACATGTTTGACACCTGTGATTTAAGTTAAAGCTGCTGTAAAGAATAATGTTTTAAGGCCTAATATAAACGAGCTGACAGTTTGACCTCAGGTATTCAGGATGTTTGTTTCACAGGTCAGACTGAGCAGCAGAACTGAAGCTGCTTCAGTTCCTTTGGTTCTAAGTTTTGAACACACAGTAAACCTGTCTCAGATGACCTCGGGGGTTTGGATACTTCATAGGGAACTAATAATTCTAGGATGCATTTTTGTCCAAGGCCGTTCAGTGCTTTGTAATTCAGGAGTAGTATTTTGAACTCTCTCCTTTGACTCACAGGAAGCCGATGTAGTGATTTGAGGACCAGTGTGATGTCGTCCAATTTTTTGGTATTACTCAGGACTCTGGCAGCAGCATTCTGGACCAGCTGCAGCACCAGTACAAAATATAGCAGTACCTTGACTTACGAGTGCACCGATTTACAAGTGTTCTTGAGTTGCAATTCATCACTTGATCAATTTTTACCTTCAGATACACGGCCACTAGCTGTCATAGCCAATAAAAAAAGACATGTTGGAGGACAGCTGGTAGGTATCTTGGTGGTCTTGTTTTTAAATCTAATTCTAAATTTGAAGATTATGGTGATATTAGGTATTACACTTATTATCCCCTTCTGCACAACAAAGTCTGGTCGCTGTCCACAGACGAGATGCTGAAATGCTTTGTCACTCGTCTGAAAGGCTGTTCAGGAAATAAGTTTGATATAGATAGATAAATTCTTTATTTTTTCAGTAGTTTGTTACACGCGGAAACATGCACCACACACCACTTCTGCCTTTAACCAAGCACTAGATCATCATGTGTCACACATCCTGCATGCTAGGAGCAGTGGACTTGCCATGTTGGGCACCCGGGGAGTACATGGGTGGGGTTAGGTACCTTGCTCAAGGGCACATCAGCCAACAACTTTCTGTCAGTCCAGGGAATTGAACCAGTAACCCTTCGGTCACACGCCAACCCTCCAGCTGAGTATTCAGACTTTACACATAGGTTCAAAGCGCATTATTCGTAGTTTAGAAATAAGTTTTGGATACACTAGACATTATCTCAAAGTATATCAACTTATGGGCTGGAACTGATTAATGGCATTTCAGTTCATTTCAATGGAGAAAATTGATTTGATATACGAGGAGCTCACTCATGGAACGAATTAAAGTCATAAGTCAAGGTACTACTGTAATACAATAATAATGAAGTGAATGTAACTGAATACTGAAATGACTCAGAGCTTTTCACATTTTTCATGTCATGCAGCTGAATATGTTAGTGTACATGACGCCACTGCTTTGGTTATACCTACAATGTGTTGACAGGAAAACACAGTCAAGATCATATTATCACATTTGAGGAGTTATGGGTGTTGTTGTTTTATTTCTCATTTGTTTTTGAAGTGTAGGGATAGCATAGCCATGACCATGGAAGATGCCAGATCTGATTCAGTGGAAGTAGTTGTGCCCACAATTCTAGTAAAGCATTATGAAACAAAGGAATAAGATCGATGCACTTCCCCAAGGTTTTCCCAGACACCAGGTCACTTGTTGAGACATTCTGACAGTAAATAAATATGTCTTCTGAGTTTAGTTAGTAAGACAGATAAGTGACCAATTTAATGCCACTTTTCCACTTATGGTCCACTCAACTCATGTCAGCTTTATTGTAATATTTTAGTGCGGCTGATCATTGTGACGGGATGTAGACTTATTGTGACAGCATCTTCAGTGCAATAAGGAAAAGCGGCAAAATGGCAAAATGAAATTCCATTCTGGGCTTTTTGGTTAAAGGGGATATTAACTCTGGCCCACGTTAAATCACATTAACAAAGATTCAAACAGTTATTAAACAGAAAAAGAGGAAATTTGGTCTGACTTTAGGGACATTTAGGGCCATGTCATAGTGGACTCCTGCTCACACTTGTATCACTTTTAGATTGACGATATCAGCTCAGTTGATCTGGTTGCAGTCTGGGTCAGTTTTAGTACCCATATATGACACTACAGTTGGGCGTACAGTACTCAGTGTGAACTTTTGCAATGTCTTACACAGAACTTGGACCACCGGCAACAGTACAAAATGCATGAAACTTAAAACAGTAAATAATCATTTCCAAAATACAACATATTTAAAAAATAATTTCTGCAAAGTATATCATAGTCAGTTTATTAATATGAGGTATATTTGCACATTTCCCTCTAGTTAATGGTATATGTTGCAACATAATGCATTTGTACTGATGCAGAGATGATTCTATGATCTAGTCTAGTACCACCATACCTCAACCTGGAACCGTGGCAAAGGTGATACTAGAAATACTATGCAATGGTACCTAGTGGTCTGAGCACTCATGCACTTGAAATGAATAAAACATGCTATGCTTAGTCAAGGTGAGATGAGCTGATAATGTCGGTGGAAAAGCGTTAATGAAAGGATACGTTTGAACGTTTCAAGGTGTAAGTAAGCCTAGTCTACAGGGTAACAATGCTGAGTTAAAAGAAAAACACCTTCACATGAGTTTGATTTTGTTTCTGTTGTGATTTGAACCATGTGGGCTGCAGTTTAACAAAAATAATAATGGACTTAATGTTTGTCGACTGTAGAAAAAAAAAAAAGAGAGAGAAAATCGTTTGAGAAAATACACTTTAACAAGAGTTACTATACCTAATATGATAAAGTCAACAGGGAACACTGAGCAAAGTTTCATTTCAGTTTTGTTTTTTCAATTATCTTTTTATTTATTTTTAACATTTCAGTAACACGACAAACAAATAAAGAAATAAGGGAAGAAGAAACAAACAACAAAAGAACGAACGTAGCAAGTTAAATCAAATCAGTCCATAGTCACAACTCATGCTTTATAAATGCTATATAGGTATGTTAAACCTAATTACCTCCGCCAAGGAGGTTATGTTTTCACCCACGTCTGTTTGTTTGTTTGTTAGCAGGATTACGCAAAAACTACAGACCTGATTTCCATCAAATTTGGTGGAGGGGTAGAGTGTGGGACTGGGAAGAACCCATTAACTTTTGGTGGTGATCCGAAAGAAATCCTGGATTCTAGATCACTTTGAAATTTTCCTTAACATTGGGGTCAATGGGGCCAAAAATTTTGTTTCTCAGTATCTCGGGTTATTATTGACCAAATCTAATGAAATTTTCAGGAAATGTTCGCTCTGAGACAAGGAACAGATGATTAAATTTTGAAGGTGATCTGGATCACTGTCTGGATCCAGGAATTTTTTTAAAGGATTCTGGCGTTGCTGTGGTAATAATAGCAAATTCCACCAGATGGCGACTCATGTTTTTCACATATAGTCCAAGGACTTAAGAATCTTAAAATGCTGTCCAAATAAATGAGGGACTCATATTTATGGTGGTGGTGGTGGTTGGAGGGGGTTGCACTTGGTGGAGGTCTGCGCTCTACTGAGTGCCATTCTAATTATAATGTGAAGTTTCCAGATCTTCCTGAAGGTGCCCCCCTTATTCTTTAGGCCAGCGTTTTTCAACCTTGGGGTCAGGACCCTCCCTATGGGGTGTCCTGTAATTCAAGTGGGGTCTCCTGAAATCTCTAGTACCGTACTTTCTGGACTATAAACCACTACTCTTTTCTAACTTTGAACCCTGCGGCTTATACAATGATGCTGTTTCAGTATAGATTTTTATGGGCTAACAGCCTCCAGGGGGCGCTCTGAGCAGGAAGCGCAACAGTGAGACAGACAGGTGGAAGAGGGGACAAAATTTAACTCATTCATACACCCTCATCGTGGAAAACATGAAGAAATGCAAATATATTTACACTGAAGAAGAGGAGATCAGTGGTTTCAGTGGCAGGAGGAAGATGGAGATAGAGATCAATGAGTTTTGTGGGTTTTTTTAACCACCTGTTTTATTGCTGTGTTATAGGCACTGTTTGGAAAAAAGCAGTAAAGGGATGTAAATAAGTATTTCAATAATCTTTCTGTTTATCTTTCTGTGTAAATATCTCACATCACAATGTGGACACCTGCAGCTTATATTTCAGATGCAATTTGACATTAGCTGCGGCTAATATTCAGGTGCATCTTATAGCCCGGAAAATACAGTAATTGATAAAAAATAAATGGTGAGCGAGACAATCATAATACATAAAAGACATTCTGAACATTTGGAAGATAAATAGTACCCCAGTCCTTCAGTTTCAGCTTCATTGTGGTCGGTTTCAGACTCTGCAGCTCTTTCATAATTCATAGTTTGAGTTATTGTTTCTTTTGTATTAATTCACAGCCTTATAAATCCAAGCTGGACTGACTGTACATATCCTGACCAAGGGAAAATAAATTCTCACTTTGCGCAATAATCCAAAACAGGCTTTTCTGCCTCCGTCCATAATAATATACATTATATATACTAAATGTGCCTAAAATTGTTTATTTGTGACATAGTACAGCAAACTATTACATGATCAAAAACAAATTAGTAAATTAATATTATAATAAATATAATGTGTATAATAAATTAGTAAAAAGAATGCATGAGGTCACAAGGAATTTGTGATGTTGAAATGGGGTCAAAAAAGGTTGGGAACCACTGCTTTAGAGTGCATACATGTACGTTTCATTTAAGATTTGTTTAAACAAATTAAATAATGGTGGTCTTTGCTGGTTCCAGATGAGTAGGATGCATTTATTTGCTATGTAGGATATTACGGTAATCCTCTTCCTGCATGTAGTGTCCAGTGTATTGTCCAATTCCGTGCCAAAGAAGTACTGTAGTGGTGTAATGGGTTTTCACAGTCAGATCATGTACCGCCTTACAGAAAAAAAAAAAAAAAAAAACATGCATAATTGACCTTTAATATATTTTACAATGATGACATCTGGGGGGTGACTTCGGATACTTAACTTTACTTAAGCAAAGTGAAGTAAAGTACATCCTGTGCATAAATTTATAATTTTGTTTGATTATTTTATTAAAAGACAGTGAGGAAAAAGCATTCTGACATATAGTATTCCACAGGAACATATGGCAGAAGGATATGGGATGTGTTTTTGATGAAGACCAAAGTGGGGACAAGGAAGAGCTGTCATGTTCTAACAAAGCACTATAAATTAGAGACATCTTTCCTTGTAACTATTTGGATTTCACTAGAATCTCATTAAGATTTGTCAGCCCCAAAGTCAGGATGTTTATTAAATGGCAAATTTGTAGGTATATGTAAATGTACCATTTCAGAATTTCACATTCTAATCTTCAGTTCCAACATTTGTTTGCTAAGAATACACTCAAGTCCTTCGCAGACTTATATGTATGATCATATTAGCGCTGTGCTCAGGTCTGTGCACTGGCTTCCTGAGGCTCAGAGAATAGACTTGAAAACGGCTCTGGTGGTGTAGAAGTCTCTCCATGGTCTAGCTCAGGGGTTGGCAACCTGCGGCATGTGGCTCTTTGATCCCTCTGCTGCGACTCCCTGTGGCTTTAGGAACATGAATGAGTAATTAATTTAAATTAATTTTAGTTTAGTTCGTTAGTTTTTTACCTTCAGCCACAGTGGCTGCAGGGTATTGTCATCAGTTGGTCATCTGTCTGTCTGTCACAAAAACTTTTTCATGCAGTGATAAGTCAGACCACTAGGGGCAGATCCCCACAGAGTTGGCTGTATACACTGCAGATATCTACGCATACTCGGACCGCACTCAGGCTAATGCCAAAATTAGGGCACCATCGGCTGGAGGCGATGCCAAATTACAGGCAAAAATATAAAATAAAATAATTTAAATAAATAGATAAAATATCTGTGAACTTGGAACACACCCTTTACACTTCCTCTACCAGTTTTCTATTAAATAAATCATAATTAAGCCTCAACATGACAAATCGTTATTCCACTTATACCAATTTGTACATTCTGTCATTCACATTTCTTTCATTATTAAAAGGCATGACACCAACTCACATGATCTATTAAACATGCTAAGTATCTAAACAGTTTTAATTAATTATCATGGTATATTTGTTTCTCTTAGACTTATGGTACATTTCATTTACATTAATTCTTTACCACTGTGTGTATATATATATATATATATATATATATATATACATAGTCTTTTTGTTGTTGTTGTTGTTGTGAAAAGGGTTCTGTGGCTCCTGGTGTTTTCTTTTCTGTGGGTTCGAGTGTTAAAGTTTGCCGACCCCTGGTCTGGCACCACAGTGTGCCCAGTGTTAGGACTAAACACAGTGAAGCTGTGTTTAGTCCCATGCAGCTAAAGTCTGGAACAGTTTTCCTGATGATGTGAGACAGACCTGTACCCTGACAATGTTTAAGTCCAGGCTGAAAACAGTTCTGTTCAACTGTGTATAAAACAACTGAAAAGGTTTTCTCTGCACTTTTCTCTTTTACTCTGTTTTAATTGATTATTACTTGTGTTTTATTGATTATGTTTTGATTGTAATTGTGTGTTTATAACTTGTCTCTTTTCAATTTTTGTAAAGCACTGTGAATTACTCTCCATGAATTGATGAATTGTCCTGTACACATACATTTGCCTTGCCATGTATACCATA
>JAPSES010093670.1:0-17559 GCA_029822895.1 Maxillicosta whitleyi | reverse complement strand
ATGAACACAGGACGGACAGAAATACAGACGGAATGAACACAGGACGGACAGAAATACAGACGGAATGAACACAGGACAGACAGAAATACAGACGGAATGAACACAGGACGGACAGAACACTGGATCTGTTCATGTATGAGTATTTAACGCTGAGCATAAACGGGTGTTTACAGAGTTGGAATTAGTTGAAGCGGTTCAGTCGGCTGCGTTGAGCCTCAGACCCAGTCAGACTAATGGACTCCAGGAACGATCAATACCTCAATGGATTTTTTTTTTAATCTAGACAATGATTGAAACTAATGACAGCAGATGCTGTGGGTCTTACTGAGACACAGTGGCGACAATGACTACCCACTGTTAAAGAGAACGACTCTGGTGGGGGGGGGGCTGGGCTGACCCCACACTCACTCACTCACTCAGGATGATGAGGTGTGTGTGTTGGCTCAGGATGCATTAGTTTTGGAAATACTTGGTTTGTAAATGAACCCACTATTGGATATTTTAGATCAACTGTTTTACACGTAAAGATTGTAGATATTTAACATCCATCTACATATGGTTGTTTTCCAGTGATTTCCCGTACTTTGATTATTGTCAACAGTTCCTCTGTAGTATATCACCAAACGCAAACAGTATTGTGTATGTGTAAACTGATCTTACTGGTCTGTGTTATTTAACTTAAACTTATCTAAACCCACTTTTATTAATCAGTCTGTGGTTCATTTCTTTGTGTATTTGGACCCTAACAGTTCATAAAGATTGAGTTTGAACCCTCCAGGTGCTGCAACACTATCTTTATATTCATATACACTTTCTGGCAAATACTGAATAGATTTCTACAACCAGTTTTAATTCCTTCTTCAATTGTTACATTTTATAACTAGTTACATTACGACATTTGCACATATAAGGTCAAGACTTCTGATGAACATTTGTCTGAGTACGACATAATTGTTTGTAGCAGCTGCGGTTGTAGTAAAAACTGAAAATATGTCCAAATTTCAAGCTGATTACCAAAAATGTTCATTTGTTGGTTGCGTTAACGAACACAAGTGGCTGAACGGGACAGAGCGCATAGTCAGCAACCTGGAACAGGGTGGGGTCATGTGCATTTAAAGGGCCGGCGCTCAAAATGACCTTTTTTAGTGTTGTTTTTCAAAAATAGGGTTAAAGATGGTCCTGTGGAGTTGAATTAATGAAGAATTCAGACCCAAGCAGAGCATTTACAGTTTATGTAGAACACAGGGAAATGTTTGGAAATGCAAAATATCACATTTTTAACTAATAATGTTGCATTGATCTGATATTTGGATGGGGTGTCAGCCCTAATATCAACATTTTAGATGGATCAGAGATCTGTAAAAGCCACCGATCCATAAGACTAATCCTTCCCCTTTAAGTTTTTGCAACACAGGCTACGTCTGTAGAGCTGAGTGGACTTTTAGAAAACACACAGAAACATGGAGCGAACTAAGGGCTCTGTGTTTTAGAGGTTGTAGTGGAGTTGGAATTTTGGTGTTTACAGGTTTTTTTTCTCAGACTGAGTATTTATTATAAAACATACTGCAGCTACAGAACACAAACAGGTAACTGGCACGCCATATCTGGAAAAGGTCAAGTTTTTTTTTCTTTTGTCAACACAATCGAAAGGTACTTCCTGTTTTGACAGACTTCAAACTAAAAGCACATCCTGAAATTGATTAAAGTATTTTCTTTTCAATAATTAGCAGCTTTGTTATGACTCTCTTTTACTATTAACAATCAACTGAAATGTCTGAAAATAGATAAATAATGCATCATTTTAATATAAACTTAAACCAACATGAATTGCCTGGATTTCTCTAAACTCAAACTAGTCCCATCAGAGATATTTCAGCCGGACCACACCAGGTGAGGCTTGTAGCTTCTTAAATCAACAACATCAGATCGTTATTGGGTATCAACTAATATACAAGGCCCCGGCCTCAGTATTGGCATTGGAACTGAAAAAGTCAGATCAATGTATCCCTGTTAACCAGTGTCTGAAAACCATTAAACATCAGTATGCCCTGTTGTCAAAGTGGGTGCCATGATGATGATCTTTAGGAACACAAAGCTCAGAACACTATTGTGAAAGCCTTGTAACCTCACTGCCACCTGCAAAATATTGTTTTATTAACAAAAATGCCGACTTTCACTACACAACGAGCTTCATACTTTGTGTTCTGTTCTCTTGCAGGCTTCATTGCAGCTGACATTAAGAGTACAGGTGCATTCATGCAGCTCTTCCTCATCACTGATTACCATGAGAACGGCTCTCTGTACGACTACCTGAAGCTGACCACTCTGGACACGCAGGCCCTGCTGCGGCTGGCCTACTCTGCAGCCTGCGGACTCTGTCACCTGCACACGGAGATCTACGGCACACAGGGCAAACCCGCCA
The DNA here is from genome assembly GCA_029822895.1 of Maxillicosta whitleyi. Lineage (NCBI taxonomy): Eukaryota > Metazoa > Chordata > Actinopteri > Perciformes > Neosebastidae > Maxillicosta > Maxillicosta whitleyi. The sequence goes on along the minus strand of JAPSES010093670.1, from coordinate 15,137 downwards.
TCGCACACAGAGACCTCAAGAGCAAGAACATCTTGATCAAGAAGAACGGCACCTGTTGTATCGCAGACCTCGGCCTCGCCGTCAAGTTCAACAGGTACAGCTGCCACATTGACAAGGGACAAGGGAGAGTGCAACAAGAATAAAGTCATAATTCTGACTGAAATAAATGTCTAAACGGGATGTAATGAGTGTTCACACCTGGAAAGTCCTTTGGTTCATTTATTTGGTTCAGATTGGATGCAGACATTATTTTTTTGTTCCGGTCGGATCATATTCTCCTTGTTCTTTTTGCTAGTTGGCCAATATTCGTACTCAGAAGCACACGTGATGAACTGCGCTGGCATTGGACAGAAAATTCGGGGGTGGGGTAAATCTGAGATGGCGGATTTTGATGAAAACAAACATAGAGGTCTTCCATGCAGTTATCGCTTTCGGAATATATGTTCTATTTATACGCATATAGATTACCGAAAATAATGTTAACTGTTAAGAACCACTCATGTGGAACCAGTTTGTCGATGTGTACGTGTCATTCTGCATCGCCAAAAGCATGCTGCTCGACGGCTTCTTGTAATCAGATGTGTCCTGTGTGCCCTAAACTACAACATGCTAGCAGTAAGAAGACAACATATCGGGTATGAGACACAATATTACAAGTTAAAAACAAGTATAACATTAAACAAATATGCAGTTACAGTGACTCCTCAAGCAAAAACAGGCACATGGTTATTATGTTCACACCAGAAGTGAACCGGCCCAGAGTCCGTTTGGAAACAAACCGAAACCACCTTCACTTGTTTGGTCTGAATCAGAGTTCACATGTTTGTATTCACACCTAAAAAAAAAAAGTCTGGACTTTCCAGGAAAACAAACTCTGGTCTGTTTTAAATGGACCAAACGAAGTAGGTTTAAATACACTCGAAGAAATCATGTCACATCAATGGACTGAAATTATAAGTCTGTTGGTTCACAAACAAAACTCTGTTTATCAGGTAAAAACAGCAGCTGTGGCATTTACTTTGACAAACGTCATCCTTTTTAACAATACAACTGCAATTCTTCTAATATTCCAATTGTTTTTCTCAGAGTCCCGGCTTTAGTCTCGTTTTCTTGAAGTATTACCACTTTATTGAAAAAAAAATTGACATTTTTCTAAATAAAATATTTCTTCAACACGTAGGAGGCGCTAATATATTCTGTCTGTGAACAGGATCAAACAGCTGTTAAAGAAACCATTTGTTCTATTTTCAGGTTCATTCTCAGTCTGATGGTGTGTATGTAAATATTTCATAATGGATGGACTGTAAATGTCTGCCTTAGTGAGGTCACAGCATGTGACTGACAACTCTGCATCTCTGGTTGCCATAGTGACACCAATGAGGTGGACATCCCTCTGAGCACACGGGTGGGGACGAGGCGCTACATGGCCCCCGAGGTCCTGGATGAGAGCCTTAACAAGAACCACTTCCAGGCGTACATCATGGCCGACATGTACAGCTACGGCCTCATCATTTGGGAGATGGCCCGGCGCTGCGTCACTGGAGGTACACACGCACGCAGCGTCACCTGCACATGCATTCTTCTTCCTCTTCTTTTCAATCTTCCTCTTTTCCTGCTTCTTCTCCTCTTCTTCTTCCACCTGTCTGCTCTGTGTTTGAATGAATCGTAGTCGTCTTGGGCGTTGCTTAGTGCGGGACGTAGTAACAACGTCTTTAAATAGTGTCTGTGTTTGTTAAACTTGTCCTTTTCAGGGTGTAATTGTATGTTATTCTTTCACATAGTGACAGGGGTTTTAAAGATAAAAGAAGGAAAATGACAATCCTCAGACTTCCTCCAGTAGAGTACATTCAACAAGCCCATCTGTAACTTCAGCTTGGTTTTTGAGGCTTCGTCTCCATGGAAACAGCATCTGAGACTCATGGGTGTAGCAGTATCTAGAGCAGAAGTCAAGGATTTCATGAATGAGTCCTTTAATATAGACCTCTACTTGGCAGGTTCCAGCAGGTTTTTAAAGTTAATAATGTCCTATATTCATTTCTGGATGCTGTTGATGAATACTATCTCCCACAATCCTCACATCATTGCACATGTACATCGCGAGTGGTAGAGAAATGCATTTTTAGCTTTTCAACTTTCAGCAGAGATATTGAAAGTTCATCACAGACTGTTTCTCATTGACCTACTGGTCAAAGTTTGCTACTGCACACAGTCCCAGACCCATACATCTACATGTTACAATAGTGGAAAAGACTTTTTGAACACCACGGAAATTCTACAAAATCTCAAATATTATGAAATATTTGTGGAAAAATCTTGTTTGTGTTTAAAAAGATGTGGCTGCATCAGACAGACGCAAACAAATGTAGTGGATTTGTTTAGTGTTAACAAGCAAAATAACCAAACTAAATCATTGACATTTCCAACATGTCATCTCCTGGATGTGTTTTATTATCCGCTGAAACATCCAGTTCTGACCTGGATGGAACAGAGCATGTGCAGAAGCAGCATGTGGGTTTGGAGAACAGAACAATACAGTGGACCCCCAGCCTACGTTTTTTTCACGTTACGATGTGAGATACGCAGTTTTTTCATCCCCACTTTACGGCATCAACAATTTCTCTTGCGCGACCAAAAACTCAAACTTGGCGGTCGGTGGGCGTCCATATGACTGTCAGCGTCACTAAGATGCCGATATGCTATTGGCCGAAATCCCTCCCACAATGCCTGAGAGAGATGCTGCCTCTCTCTCTCTTTATTTATCGCTCGCTCAGTTCTAGATCTAGTGTGTGTTACGTACAGACTTGTAGGCATGGGTCCCAAAATTGCGAGTAATGATAAAGAGAGAAGTAAAAAAAATTATAACTATGGAAACGAAGCTGGAGATAATAAAGAAGTACAGTATAAGTAATACTTACTATGCTATTGTGTTACTAATTTTAAATATACCTGGGGTTTTGCACGCATTACCTAATTACCATAGGTTTATATTGTCCGCTATACAACAATTTCGCCTTATGGTGCCAACTCCGAAACAGATTAATGTCGTATGGCGGGGGTTCAATGTACTGGGAAAACTTCAGTGACTTACGATTAAACATCACAAATACGTGGGTTGAACAAAAACTGTATATTATTTTTTTAAACTTTACAACAGATTAATAGAAGATTATGGTAAAATGTACTGAGTTTGTGATGTGCTTCCCATGTAAATATGCAGTTTTCCCAATACCATGGAGAAATTCCATACAAATCCCTCAGTGATTGGTTGAATAAATAAGACATTTTACTGTTGCAGACGTCTTAACCAGATTCTATTACACTGTGACGGCTTCTCCAGGTGAGTTAACTGCACTGTTGTCTTCTTTCGTCTCTGTGTTCAGGTATCGTGGAGGACTATCAGCTGCCCTATTATGAGATGGTGCCTTCGGACCCCTCCTATGAGGACATGCTGGAAGTGGTTCGTGTCAAAGGACTGCGTCCCACAGTGTCCAACCGCTGGAACAGTGACGAGGTGCGATACCCATGTCTGCATTTGGGACACATTTCTGACATATTTTGCATTTCAGGATTTAGGTCCAGATTTCAGGTCATAAGGTTTGAACAGGACAGTGTTGAAGCAAATCCTGCAAAGTGCCAGTTGTGTGATTTGTGATAGTTGGACAGCAGAAGATCTTAGAGAATGTGTAGAAGAAAGGGCATTTTCTCCACTTAAAATGGTTTATTTGAAACAATAGAAGCTTCATCAGATAAGAACAGCTGCCAAGACGGGTTATTATGAATATCAGAGAAATCAGAGACCACCTGGAATCTCCAACTAGGAGGAGTCACACAACACCCGTTGCACATCAACTCCTGAACATCTTAGACTTTTTGGGTCTTGGATATTGAGGATTCTCTGGACACTGATGTGAGGAGGCAGATTCATTCCTGCATGTTCGAGAGGCTTTGTAACAATTCAAACTTGTGTTAAATTCTTCACACTAGTCCAACTAAACTGAGACCAGACCAAATACAAGGGATCAGCATTAGTCATAGAATAGATGATTCCTGGTCCCAGAGAGGAGCAGAATGAAGAAACGACGACCTGGAGAGGAGAATCCAGAATTGGCTTGATGTTTTTAAGATTTTTTTTTTTTTTTTAATTAATGAAAAATCAGAAAATGGGCCAGAAATGTGGTGATATCCACGGTCTGTCCAGGTTAAAATTCATGAACATTATGGCTGAAAACCAGATCAGCTGAAACCAGTGGACTCTTGGACACCGTCATTCCAGTTCTTGTCAAACTCCAGTGACATGAAGCAGAGTTTGATGAAACTGCTGAAGTGCACCTCACCTTTCAGGACGGTTTGGCTTCCAACCCCATGTCCACAAAAACACAGCACGCTAGTTTAAACTGGTGGGTTTCCCAGTGTCTCTGTTATTGAACAGCTGTTCTTCAGCCATGGGTGGAATAGACGGGCCGCAGAATGACCAGATGCCGATCTGCCCTGCTTATTAAATGTGCTTGGAGATGTGAATCATGTGACTGTCATTCGTTACATATTTTCATTTGTCCTAACAGTGTGTGTTGTGTTTCTGTAGTGCCTCCGGGCCATGCTGAAGCTGATGTCCGAGTGTTGGGCCCATAACCCTGCCTCCCGCCTCACCATTCTCAGAGTTAAGAAGACGCTCGGCAAGATGGTGGAATCACAGGACATCAAGATCTGACCCCTGCCTCCTCGTCCTCCTCCCCCGTTTGTCCCGCCTCCACTACCGGTTTCAACTGAACCACCTGACCCTTACCGGACCTGAGCAGGTCCCTCATGGGGGAGACTATGGAATAAAAAAAGGACCCATCACAGGGCTGAACTGTTGGCCGCCTCCCCCTCCCCCTGTGAGGAGGCGGGGCTTCTGGGTTTGACGCTTTCTGTGAAAGCCAAACAAGACGATAAACACACATTTCATTGTCTACTTCCTGTGTCGGGCTGAGGAGGGTGCGGACGCTCAATGAACTATCTCCAGTTTTTTTGATTTGTTTTTTAAGGACCCAGCCTTCCTTCACCTCTGCCTGCTTTAAAACCTGAAAATGCCAATTAGGTTTTTTTTTTGTTTGTTTTTGATCTTCTCTTCAGGACTGTGCTCTCCTGCCATATTGAAATATATCTCCACTTGTAGAGTTAAATATAAAAGCTAAGGTACTATTATAATACGTGAATTTTAATGTGTAAATAAATGTTATCATTAGATGCCGTGCCTACTCATAAGGAGGAAAAAAAAACTCAGAACACTATGCTGCAGTGGTGTTGACGTCCACCCAACTCCAGAGGTGGAGTCGCCATGGAGACGTCCCCCGTCCTGTCCGTCTGTCCACACCATGTGTGTGTGTGTGTGTGTGTGTGTGTGCGTGCGTGTGTTGGGGACAACTATTTGTTGGGAGAGTGTACATCAGCCCAGTTTAGTTTAATAGTTCTTTAAATGCAGAGTTCTGTTCCAGTTCAACCAGATGATCTTAAAACAGGACTTCTCACATTCACACAGAAGTTTATTTAACAAAACAAAGATAAAAAAAAAAAAATGTCATTAAAGGGACATTTAAACTCCTGAGCTAGTGTAACTGTAGAACTGCTAACAGGATAACTTAAAGTAAACTAGCATAACTAAAACTAGCATCAGTTTGGTCCATCGGCTTTAGTTAAAGAACTCTTATTGCCAAGTACTCGACTTTATTATGTCCCGTTGCAACAGTTACTGTTCCATTAAGGACTGAAAGCAGTTCCTGAAAAGCCCCAAAGTTCCTACAGTTTCCTCTTATCTGTCTTATTGAAGCACCAGTTGTTTTTTTCTGCTTCTCTGGCCTGATTAAACTCTGCATAGTTAGTGTCCTTTGCTCCTCACACTGAAATTTAATTCATCTGACAAAACTTGATCAAGTTATGAAAATTCCTGAAAGCCTGGTGCTTTGTTGAGGTTAGCATGACGCTTCAGATCTTCCAAAAGCAGTCTGTAAGACAAACCTGGATAGAAACGGAGCTGCAGTTAGACATGGGGCGACTGCGGGTGGGAGTTGTAGGTTTTTACCCCTCAGCCCAGGGGTATTGTAATCATTTTGTCGTCCGTCTTACTTTCCATTCAATGATATAATCACATTACCTGAAGAATGCATTGAGAGAAGAATATTGGAAATAGGTGACCTTGAACTACTTTGTCAAGGTCAAAGGGCCTTGTGCAGTTATGAGTACTTTCAAATATAAATGTGTAATAAATTTTACATAAAGACAATCTAATCTAAATTATGGGGCAGTAACTTTATTCAGAATCTTTCACTATATTTGGCCAACGGGTACTAAAAGTGCACAGCATATTATATTCTTTTGATGGAGTTATACTAGGCTTAGCTCTGTAAGCTTAGAAACACAGTTAGCTACAAAATGCTAACTACTGCTAACCCTTGCAGTCTGTATGAAGTGTCCCTGTGTGTGTGTGTGTGTGTGTGTGTGTGTGTGTGTGTGCGTATGCGTGCGTTTAAAGCTAACAGCTGTATTATTGTATGTATTAAATATGCAAGGAACCCCCAGGATAGAATAATCTTTTTTTTTTTTTTGCTTGTTTTGGTGGTGTTGTTTTGTACAGCATCTGGTTTGGTGCCTTATGAGTTTACCAAGGAAATGAAAAACTCTGTATACAGTCTGTCCATTGTAATGATTTTTAAGTAAATAACCTTATTTTAGTACACAAACTGCCAATTCCCACTTGTTTCTTTCACATTCATTTGTTTGTAAATGTGTTTTTCTTTTAATTGTTTGTCGATTTTGCACTTCTCTATTTTAAACAAAAAAAAAGTAGCACCCCATGAATATAGTCATGGTAAATCACACCAGACTATACATAAGAAATGTCTCTGATTATCCATCCACTGCAGAAAACCGAGATGCCAGGTTCTACCTTTTGATGGAAGCCTCCTTACGATTTTTTTTTTTTTTACTCATCAGTTTTTGAGTTGTTGGCATTCATTTGTCACTATTTACGTTATTTTTTTAATTTTGGGTACAACAAAGAAGTGGATGATAATCTATCCAATTTTTTTCCCCATTATGCTCTCCTGCAGAGGATTTCTGCCAGTGAAAATGGGGAATAATGAAATACCAATTAGTCCAGTTATGTTGGATAATTTAAGCTTAAAAATACTGTAAATATCAGAAAAACAATCAGGGTTTCATTTTGTTTATATCACGTCTGTCTGGGTAATTTGTGGTCAATATAAGCTCATAAGATTTTTAGGAGTTTTGTTTTTAAACCTGTGATTCTTCATCTAACTTTTTTTTGTCGTTTGCCAGTGACAGGATTAAATCAGTTGTGCCACCTGCTGGACTACAGCTGGTACTGCATCCAATACAAGATTAGGTTAGAGAAACTCAACTCAAATATCCAGTCAGGAACGTATTTAAATCTAATAAAACTGAAGAGTGTAATTCATCTGACACAAAATTTGAGAAACTGTAGATTTAAAATTAACAGGACAAATGTACATAAAAATATTTCAATAAAATGGACCAATCATGGTATCACAGATTGGCCCATTACAGTAGAAAAGTGTTATGGAACTTCTGTTTTAAATACATTAAAGTGGCATCAGTGAAAGAACAGACTTACCACAGATATGTACAAGCAATGGAATCAAAAGTTATTTTTTACAGCATAAAAGAAAACCCATATGTCCATTGCTTTTACATTAAAATACTTAATCAGTATAAGGAAAAGAATGTCCCATGTTCCAAATCACAACTTCTCATTTTGCTTTCAGTAGATTCCTGAGGTCATTTAACCTTCACCCTGACTATCTTCTAAATGTTCCATTACAGTCACTCACTTTAAGCTGTCAAATGTATTTGATGTGTTGTGTGTTCAGCTTTACTCATTGTTTTAGCTGCAGATTATTGTCCAGACTGACTTTAACAACACATTTATTCAACATCTACACAGAGGTGGTGACATAAAAACCATTGGGTTGCCTTTTTTAAAAATCAAAACACAGATGCCGAGCTGTGAAACATTTTCTTTATTAACACCTTTGAGCCCGTCTATTTGTCCTCAGGCTTGTTGAAGCAATAGGTGAGGCAGCACTTGCCGCAGTAGTGGCGGTCGAAGTGGCTCGCCATGAAGACACCAGCACCGCACTCGTCAGCAGGACACTCACGCCTCAGCCGGTGGATTTTACCGTTCTCATCCACCTTCAGAGGAAAAGCAAACCTCAGACTCATGTTCAACAATCAAGAGTTTATAAATCTGAGTGTTTCGAGTCATTTGAAGGAAACACTGCAGATTCTAACAGATCATTTCCTGTTCGTTGATTATACACTAAATCTAAAAAGAGAAAACAAAACCATAGTCCAGTGGGTTGAGTATATTTATGTACTGCTCTTTAGTTCATATGCTCGTACCTTGTAGTATTTGAGCACAGCGAGCTTGACCTTCTTCCTCTTGTGCTTGTTCTTCTTTGGGGTGGTGTAGGACTTCTTCTTCCTCTTTTTGGCACCACCACGCAGCCTCAGCACCAAGTGCAGTGTGGACTCCTGCAATAGCATCCACAAACAGTGAGCCCTTAAGAAAAACCAGCAGCACTGACACTTCACCACCTGAGGGAGGTGTATCCAAGTAGAAAGTAAATGGAACTAGACTTAAGAGGAATTTACTAGACATGTCACCACTGCATCAGTGAAACTCACTGACAGACTAAACATAAACCAAATACAGATTCTACAGACTGAGTACTTCAGGGATCCAGTTAAAATCAAGGCAAAGTTTTATGAATGTCTTAGGGCAGTTATTGGTCAAATTCAATTAGGAGTCAACTTTGTTTGCTCTATTGTACAGTCAATCTTTATAAATATGCTTTCAGGTAAAACGACCAATTTATTGCCAGTCAATGTGGAGAAAGAAATGTTTGGTTTGTCATCAGTTCAGTGTTTCATAATTGACAATTAAGACATTTCAGTTAAGTTTCTGAAAGTGAAGCTCTTCCAGGAAGAATAGATAAAGGTTTATATTTAACAGTGTTCTTCAATGCACCACAAGTCAGGATACAAATTAACTGGATTTTTCTCCACTAGTGTGTGTGTCAGGAAAGACAGTATCCAAACCCATTCTCAGTTCAACAATGACAATTTGAGCAGTAAAATACAGTGCAAAAAGTGTAGCTTCCACAACATTCTGCACCCATTTAATAATACATGTAGGAGTCTGATTTTAAGTAGCCTAACTTGTGAATAAAAAGGTTTCAGGAGGACCAAACTAGTTGAGTTGCAAAGCAGCAATGAACAGTGATTGAATACCATGAATATGATACACTAAACTGCACAATCACATCACTGATTATTCTGAGATGAAGTCAGGAGAACAGTTCAATGAACAGGACCTTCAGAACATCTCCTTCCTCAGCTGAAGTCAGTGTCTGGACATACCTTCTGGATGTTGTAGTCGGACAGTGTGCGTCCATCCTCCAGCTGCTTTCCAGCGAAGATCAACCTCTGCTGATCAGGGGGGATACCTACAGAAGAAAAACACACCTAGTCAACAACCAGCAACAGTGTGGATCACACACGAAGCTGTAGGTGAACAAGAGTTTTCTTTCATGTTTCGATTTTGTTAAGACAATCACCCAGTTTCTCCTCTACAAATACAGGTTATTTATAGCCACTGCATAATAGTACAGATGCTAAGGACAAAAAACGCAACTGAATTGAAGCTAAAAAGTGCATTACAAATGTACACGCTGCTTTTTTTACGTTTAACAATTGACAAATTCATTATACAATCCTAACACGCTAATACACATCTGCAGACATAAGACACTTCCAACAAATTTAACCAAAACCACAAAACTCACCCTCTTTATCTTGGATTTTGGCCTTGACATTTTCGATAGTGTCTGAAGGCTCAACCTGAAGACATCAAGAACAGACATAACTGTGGTTAAAACCCACGATTATATACAGCCTTCGAATATTAAATACGCAACGACATCATATCTAAAGGACGGTGTACTGTGTTAATCGTTTATTACAACATGACCAGGGCCTGATTATTCTGCCGCTACACGTGTGTATGATGCGCAGTTAGCTTAGCTTAGCCCAGCTACATTACGGCATTACTCAACAAGTTAGTGCTTCAACTATTTAAAATGATCTATATTAAAAACCAAAGGCATGTTGTGGGTAGCATCGTGGTGTATAAGTGGGGCAATCTGAGCTTCACTCATTAGTTACACGTATATAACTCTGTAAACCAGTGGTCCCTGAACGCCACCCCGCTCCATCACAGGACTGTTCACCCACCTCGAGGGTTATAGTCTTCCCCGTGAGGGTTTTGACGAAAATCTGCATCCTGCCGTTGAACCCACCTACAAGGGGTACACACAATTTATGTTAAACCTACAGTTTCTGCTTAAAAAGACACGTAAAACGGGTTATTTTTGTAAAATAATGTATTGAAAGTTAGAGCTCGATCTTACCACCGGTTCACTCCTAATGGCGGATCATGAGAAGAGGGCTTTCGAAAGGAGCCACGGGGTTTTCTACACCCTTTTGCACGGGGTAGGTAGCCCTCACAGCGCCTGATCGAAATTACTTCTGACTATGCCGTATTTATAATATTTGGTTATCTTACTTTTGACAGGTGCTTGCTTGTACGTTTAGAAAACGTACTATCGAAATTACATCAACTATGTAATGTTTTTAAAATGAGAAACGTGACTTTTCAAAACCTCATTTCCGAGGTTCACTTTTACCGTAACCATAGCAACACCGATAAGATAACTAAAAAGTTCAAGTGTTAGCTTCAAAGTTTACGTAAATAATGTCAGAGCCTCAATATCCCGAGGTTTCATCTTCAAGAAAAGAAGAAAGTAATTCAATACCCAATGTTTTCATATCGGAGAGCCATGAGAGGTTTATGGAGTCTCTGTATGAGTTTATTGAACATGAGAAACGCTACCTGGGGTTTACCGAGAAGGAACCGGACGAACTGAGATACCTGACCTACCGATCCGTCTTTAATAAGGTATTTACTGAGGGGAAATGCACAGAAAATAACACAAATGGGTCCATTAAACTAGCAAATAACTAAGCTAAAGTGTCATATTTTTTCTTCTGTTGTAAATTGGAGTATATTTTAATTTCCACTGGGACCAAAACTGCTCAATGTTTACACCAATGACACATTTAATGTATCTCAATCACTAAAACGTATACTCTTTGCAGATGACACCAAATATTCGTTAATAGTAATTATACAATAGGAATAGGAATTAAACAAACTCAAAAAGTGGATGGATAATAATAAATTATCGTTAAACTTAAACAAGACTAAGGCAATGATGAACCAAAGATCATGAGTGAAGGAGTCCAAATTGAAAATGTAAATGAAAACAAATTTTTAGGAGTTTTAATAGACAGTAAAGTATGGGAAGCCTACATCAGACACATAAAAACAAAAATCTGAAAAAGCCTTTCAATCATAAATAGCCTAAAGCTAAAACATACCTTGATGAAAATACACTCTGTACTTTATTAGATTAGATTAGATTCAACTTTATTGTCATTACTCAGTATAATACAGGTAACAAAATGCAGTTATCCAATCACAAGTGCAAATAGCAGAGGTGTGATACATTACAGTTAAATACAGTATGTAATATGTACAGAGAATGCAAATTAAGTACAGTTAGTGCAAATGAGATGTTATATCCATCTAGTGCAAGGAGATGTTTATAGTAATATACATGGTTATAATTATCATTAAGGCAATAAACAGAAGTAACTAACTTGCTATATGTGTTGTATGCTGCTCCTTGGACCTCCCCTACTTCACATATTGTATTGAGGTGTGGGGAAACAGTTACCAATGCACCATTAATCCATTATTCATTGCATAAACGAGCAGTACGGATCATACAACAAGGTTGGATTTTTAGAACACACCCATCATCTGTTCATTCAGTCAAACTGATTGAAAATCCATGATCGTGTAAAATATTATACATCAATAATCTTATTTAAAGCATTCAACAAACTACTACCAAGTAATATACAAAAAAAAGTCACAATTCAGAAGAGTACTCATAATCTGAGAGGTTTTGGAGATTTCACATTACCCAAATTTCAATTCACTTGTAGACATTTTTGTGTGTGTATGTGAAGTGATACTTTGGAACAGTCTGGATATCCAACATAAGCCTTGCCAAAATATCTACCAGTATAATATAGTGTCTTGTCATATTTTGTTGTTCCTGTTTTGTTTTTGTTTTTTTGTATGTATGTACTCACTTATTTATCTATTTATGTCAGTGTGTGTGTGTGTGTGTGTGTGTGTGTGTGTGTGTGATAAGTAAGTTTAATTACTTACATACAAGATCTAAGGGATTTGACTTTCCATATATTATGTTGATAGAAGGCTAATTAATGGACAGATTGTTGTGTGTGAAGGGGTGGGATTAAATAAGTTCTACTTCCTCCCACTCCTTTTCAAATTTGCAAATGGAGTCATGTATATGTACAAGTTTTTTTTATTTGTTTGTTTTTTCCACGACCTCTTACGACCCATTTTCCTTCTAAGGACTAAGTAAGATCACTTGTCTTGTTGCATATTCGAAATAAATAAATACAAGAAAGAAAGAAGTATTAACCGCAGTGCAAAGTATGGGGTTGAAAAGACATGGTTAATGGCATTAATGATTTAGTGTAAAACAAAAAGGCTACAGTTAACCAGTAACTTATGTTTATTTTAATGTGTGTTAAAAAAAAAAAAAGAAAGAAAGAAGCTAAGGACAGAGATGTATAATGCAGGGAGAGGGATAAAAGGAATATTATTTATAACCAATATATATATAAATTAAAATAACAAATATGTCAAAATTAATATATGCAAAATATAGCCTATATCATAACCACACAATAGTAATAGGTGTATTAAGAAATCAGCACACAGATAATATGAGTATGCGACTTAAATAAATATATATGTTAGTGAAATAAACAAAACATGGATATGTACTTAAAGCATAAATTAACAATATAACAAGTAATATCATATTGGGAAAATAATTCTTATCAAAACTGACCTCTGCAAGTGAGACATTCAGAAAGGTGAAAAGGTCAACAAATAGTGTTAGAATGAACTAGTAGTTTCAAAGTCAGAGTTGAACTAAATATTCCCTTCACTTAATTGTCATTTAGCTATAAATAAAAAGCATATATCAGAAATACTAATAACATAAATAGTAAGAATGTAAAAGTTCTGAAATGGAGGAGCTGATGACGTGTGATTTTTAAAGACCCAAAAGTGTGCAGTTGTACCATTCATAGTGTTAGAAAGGTGTAAGATATCACTTTAAATGATGACAATATTTTTGATCCACTACTGCTGCTAAATGATCATTAATTATTGTCAAAAAGACAATATTTACTCACTTTTTTTGTATCTTGTTCTTGTTCAGCACAGGGTTGCAACAGGGTTTTAATATTTAGTATGATGTCCTGCATGATCAAAAGTCACCAAAGCTATGAGAGGCATTTGACACACGTTGAATGAAAGTTAATGCAGTAAATTTCACATTATCTGAACAAAAGCGTTAAAGACATATTAAGAACTACTACTTATTTTCCCAGAAACCTTTGTTTTCAGTGTTGCCCGTGTTTCCTGTGTACCCTGATTGTATTTTGACACAGACCGAGAAATGCCTATAAACGTTCAAAGCTGTCACTGTGACTCTGTTCAAGTTGGATTTTATCAGTGGGTCTTGTGGAACACTGTTAAATTTCTTTCCCTTTCTTCGTAGCACATCTGTGGTTGTTAATGCCGTGCCTCATCTGTCTGTGGATGTCTGTGTCGGTGCTCATAGCCCCCTCGGGTGGTAGGAAATGTATCTGAAGCAGCGTCTTTTAAGTTACTGTTTTAATATGACAAGAACACAGTGTAAACCACATCAGTTCAAACATGAACCGGCTTAATCAATAATGAGAATAATCATTAGTCAAATGTATTTATTTACCCTTATTTAACCAGATAAACCAGCTGGAAACCAGTTCCTATTTACAATGAAGATCTGGCAAAGAAGGCAGCTGTCCATGCAATTTAAAAAATGAACAAATGAAAGTGTGTGGAAAAAAACTATTATTATTATTATTATTATTATTATTGTGTATCATAAGACTATATATACGTATATATAAGACTATACGTGTATATAAGACTATATATATATATATATATGTATAATGTTGCTTTGAAAAACTTCTATATACATAAACTATCCCTTATGTCCATAACTTAAGTTATTTAAAGCAATGCTGTTGCTGCTGTCAGTGCTATTTATCACCATTATTTGGATAAAATATGGCTAAAAACTTATTTTTCATAATATTTTAATTCTGTAGTATCACTGATCAAGGCTCATTAGTCTGCAGAGTCCATACTTCTGATAACACATTTGTTTTTCATAGATTACATTGTAGATATTTATCCCTTAATTCCTACATAAATTCACTGTTATGGATTTTACAATTTTAAGAATACTCAATCAACCAATCAATTTTATTCATAACAAAAACAAAAGTTATCTCATAACACTTTACATTTAGAAACAATACAGGATGTCTTCTTGTTTCAGGTGATTGCGCGGTCAACGGCCTATAAGAGGCTTTTGTTGACCATAAAGGCGGAGTATGATGATGTCATCAGGGTGACGAAGGCGAGGGAGGTGGAAGTCAGATCGGTTCAGAGGGATAGAGATGCTTTTTCGTCCAAACTGAAGTCACTGATGAGCTGGAACAGTCGAATCACCGACCTCCAAGAAAGGTGTGTAGGACCAGGGGCAAGTCATCCAATCACCATTTGGAATGTAAAGTTACTTTGTACCACTGCACAATTGCAAAAGGCTGCAATTTTCCTGGATTATGGATGCACCGATGGTAATATTTGCAGCTGATACATTTAAAATAACTGAAATGATGAATGAATTATGAAATGAAATATGAGTTTTGTTTTGTTTTTGATACGTAGTCTTTCTTAGGATTTAATGCCTCTAAGTGTGTGTGTGTGTGTGTGTGTTTTTGTGTGTTTTCTTGCCGTACGTTTCCTCAAAGCGGAAATGCAAACACACACA
>JAPSES010093660.1:0-21162 GCA_029822895.1 Maxillicosta whitleyi | reverse complement strand
CTTCATAAATTTCTTTTTGTTCGTTTTTTAAAAGGATAGTTTGTAGATGTAAACATTTTAATGATATCATTTTTACTTTTTTCACACTAAAACATAGTAATTACACATACAACTGTGGAACTGGTATCATTTATATATTATTATGTTATTATTTTAATGATCCAGCCCACTTCGGGTCGTATTGGGCTGAATGTGGCCCCTGAACCAACATGAGTTTGACCCCCCTATTTTATAGGATCTGCATTTCCTGAGACTCTCCACTCCTCTTCATATTCATATACAAATATTTAACCTTTTTTTTTAAATCTAATTTTATACTTTATTAGATCCTGGCATCTCTTCAAGTGACTGTCCACTCTCTGAATATAGTAGCAGTAAATCGTTGGCAGCAGCTACTGGACCGATGAAATAAAGTCCTGCTTTATGAGGTTAGTCCACAGGTGAGAAAAGATGAGAGTGGTTTTATGGCCTGATATAAAGATTTAGCTCTCTGATTGTTTACCCTTGTTACTCTATCCTCATAAAGATGGGTTTCATAGTAACTCGCTCTCTGTACCTGGAACTAGTGCAGTTTCAGTTTGTGGTTGCGGCCTCAAAATACTTCTGATCACAGAGAAAACAGGGGTTAAAGGTCATTCATATTGCCTCTCTGCCTGGGGTTCCCAAAGTGGGGTACGTGTACCCCCAGGGGTACATGGAAGAACCCCAGGGGGTACTTGAAATTATTTGGGAAAAATATGTTAAATAAGTCATAATGTCGCAAACACAAAATAAATTATGAGAATTAATCAATACATTCATATAGTTTTATTGTCAATTGTGTTGTTGAAGCTTTTGGAACATTTTAAGAACATTTTTATTTTATATTATTGAAAATTGACACCAATGACATATTGACACCAATCTGTTCAATCCACATAATATAGTTGTGACACTGAGCGGTGACATTGGCAGAGGCATAAATAAGTATGTCTACATTCTTTATCATGACACAGACCACAGACTGACATAAAATAAAATGTAATAAAAGTTGCACTGGTTTACTTTAAACACAGGCTGCCCACTCAAAAGGACATAGCAACTGGATAGCCTAGTGGTTTAGGCAGGGGAACATATGTCCAGGTATGATGGGGGAGAAGGAAAAAGAGGAGAAAAAGAGAGAGAAGTGGAAAGGAGGGGTATTTTATTCATTACTCTGGCTAACAAATGTATATATGTAGTTACCTGAAGAGAAATTCCAAGTTTTGTATTTTTGATATATTCCAACATGCATCATTACATCTCTCAAAATGAAATAAAAAACTTAACAAAAACAGTCTTTAAAAAAACCAAAAAACCTAAGGATAATAAAACACCACCAAGAGTTAACACAGGAAGCAAAACAAAACCACACGAAAGCTTCTGAAGGCAACCTGCACACGCTCCAAACTGCATGCACTCTCCTCCAGAAACGTTTGTGTGGTTTTTTTTCTGCATTTTGCTTCGTTTGGGGGCGGCTGCTGTTGGTTTTATGAGCAGTTCACCCCCGATAACCCTTGGTTTGGTGCTTTTGCGTTTTTGCTGCCTTTGTAAAATAATTCATGGTGTTTTGTTAAATTTATTTTAGTTCTGTAAGACTGCGTTTTGTCTTAATTTAGTTACTTTTATTTGAGAGTTATGATAAATCTTTACTGTGCAAAAATAGCCATTTTCCTTTCTCCTTTCCTCTCTCACAAACTATTCTCTGTATTTAGTATTTTTGAAGTTATTTACCACTATTTATTGTAAAATACGTTAGTATGACTGGTGGTTGAAGGGCAATTTATCCGTTTTAGGCATTTATCCATTTTTGGTAAAGATACATCCACAGGTGTCAATCAATCACAAGGAGTCTAGCACGTGCATTTATATTGTGTGAACACTAGAGGGTAGCCTATATATGTGAATTCCCTCAGACTGTATGTCTATTTATACACCACTTGCAAAATGTAATCAAGCTGTTTGCAAATCACGTTTTTATTATTATTATTTTTATGTTCCCACTACTTCACTTTTTGTACCCCTAAGTGTATAAGAACCCCAGTTTGGGAATCACTGCATCAGTTGATTCAATTATTATTTGTTCTTTCATGTTTTCAGTTGGTTTTTGTCAGAAAGTCTTGGTTTTATGGTTGTTTTTACATGTTTGGTTTTGCTTATTCCTGTTTGGCTTTGTTTGCAGTTTTACATTACATTACATTTAGCAGATGCTTTTATCCAAAGCGACTTACAATAGAGGACATAAACCATAGCATATAGCACTTGCAGATACAAGGTGTACAGGAAATATACAGAACATTAAGTGCAACTGCCGACTGGGGTTAGTAGAGTTTTTTTTTTTTTTTAGGAGCTTTAGTACAGGGTTAGACAGACACATACACACACGCCGCACAACATGCCATAGAGTCTTCCCCGGGGTCTGGGCCAGCTCAGACGTCAGTGCAGTAAATAGTCTTTTTATACTTTTTATACATCTCTGAACCATCATTTATGTACAAACCTGTTTCCAAACAAAGCCCATCAGTGACCAGCTCTTTTAAACCTCAAGTTTGAAAATATATAAATAAGTAATATTAATTTATTGTTATTACTTAGCAGCTGGCTAGCTAGCTATTATAGCAAGCAAGCTATTTGTTATCTCTCTGATTATGCCTGTTCTCTAATTAAAAGAGAGAGAATGAGACAGACAGTGATATAGACATATCAACAAATTGTCCTCCAACTCCAACAAAAAGCTGTTTGGAAGTAAAATGTTGGCCTGTGGGTGGCAGTGGCACAAACCAGAAAGTTGCTGGTTTGATCCCTGACCACTCTCCATATTTTCACATGCCCTTGAGCAAGACAAGAACCTCCAGTAGCTTAAAGTGACTGTTTCACCTGTATGTGAAAAGGTGCTTTGAGGACCATAAAGGTAAAAATGTGCCATATACGTGCAAGTAATTTCCATTTATTCTGTTCCTCTGTACACTTGGTGATGTGAAAAAGGAGGCAAAATGTATTGGTACAAAAATATTATTTAACATCCTCATTATTATATGTTATATGATGATATTGTAAGACAATATGAAGTACAACCTTTTTTTTTTTTTTTTTTTACTTTGCAGTTAATTGATCATTTTTAAACACATCGATGGCTACCAGTCTGGTCTTTATACATGGTTAATGTTATATTTTAAGCCTATAAGAAGTTGTAGATCCCGAAATTCTCTAGTTTGGGTTTTTATATCAAACAAATGCAACTTTTTGTCACCTTAATGCCAGTTTTAGCAAAGCCTGTAAAATGATTCACTAGTGCGATAACACTCAGGCCAACCATAATAGAGGTTTTAACTTTTTGAAAGAACTGAAATATTTGATGTAATTCCAGTCTTATTATGTTGATATGAATGTAATATGACCCACATGTTTGAGACAAAAGAAATATTCCAACCTGATACAGCAGAATAAGACAATAAACATTGCGTCCCAGAAGATGAGCAGGTAAATAAAAGTGTATTTGCTGCCCTGTCCTGTTGTCTACACTGACAAGGACAAACCGAGGCCTTAGGGGACAGGTCCACTTATTGTGCAAGAAATGACACACAAAAAAAGGAATATGGGTGTTCCCCTTCCCAGAAGTTTAAGATATCAGAGTTCTCCATGGTATTCTGAGGTGTTTCATTGTCCTAGATCCCAGGGGAGAATGAGGAGGAGGAAGAGGAGGAGGAAGGAGGGGAGGACGCTGCTCGCAGACACAGGTTCGACACCGTACTGACAGACATCCAGCGGAGGGGAGACGGCACCTTCTCCCCCACGAACACCCCAAAAACCACCAGGAGAAGGAGAAATATGTGGTGAGTCCAAAACCCCTGCATCCGAAATCTAATGTGTATTTTATGCCTTTGTCCTGGGTTTTAAAGTGCCCTCACACTATCACACTGCATCAAATTTACTTATAGAGCCACAGGATCATGTTTATTTGTGTAATTAATATGATCCTGAACCGACTCTAAAAAAAGTGATTTACTGTAACATTTTTATCACAAATGTTTATCAGTTTTATCACCCATTCATTATCATCTCTTAGCATCTCAGTATGTGCTGGTCTTGGAAATAAATATTTCAATGTAAAGCTTTGTAATACTAATCAATAATCTTCTTGGTAACAATTGTAATTAGCATGTGAGCTTAATAAGTGGTTATAAAATGGTTATACACAGAAATATGTGTTTGTGATATGTGAATAAATGAATGAAAATGGTTGAAATCAGCTGTTATTATTATTATTATTATTATTATTATTACTTTATGTTAAAACTGTAATAAGTCAAAATTGCAAACAACAAATGATGCCTTTTTATCTGATAAGATAAGATCTTAAGTAAATAGGGATTGTATCAATTATACATGCAATACACAAGTCTATTAAAGTCATTTATATATTTGTGGAAATAGCAAGCCATTTATATGCATGTTTATCAATGAGGTAAGAGGAAAAAATGAATTCCAATAAAGCAAACCAGATGTTTTTGTTATGTCAAAATTGCTCAATAATAACAGCAACTGATGTCCCTATATCTGATAAGATAAAGTTTTATGTAAATACAGATAATACCAAATATATATATATATACAAGCAATACACAAGCCTGTTAAAGTTATTTATATAGGTATTTGTGCAAATACCAATGTATTTATACATAGAATATATGCATGTTTATTAATGAGTTGAGAAGAATAAAAGTCTTACAATAAAGCAAACCTGCTATTTTTTGTTACATTTCTTTATTTTATTATATATTTCTTATATATGTTAAAACTTTAGCAACAAGTCAGAATTGTTAAATAATAACTCCAAACGATGTGCTTATATTTGATAAGATGAAATGAGGTTGTATGTCAAGGAAATAGAGATGGTATTAATTATATAATACGTGCAATACATTATACATTACAATTTATAAAGGTATTTATAGGTAATATACATGGTATATTGGTAAATTCAGAGTTATGATAACATTGCATAGTGTCGTAAGGTATTTCTTATATTTTATATACTGTACTATAACTCCTGCTACTTAAAGTGTTAAGTCTATCTTTAACAGCCACTTTACTTTTTCTTTATTATTATTATTATTTTAAAATAGAATTATTAGCCTTATAACTGCTAGATGGACTGATGACCTGGTAAACTGTAAAGCTTCACTGATGGTTGTCTGTTACTTGTCAATGTACACAAACAGTTTGTTTAACTAGTGAAAAACTCTATGTATTGCAGTATATATCACATTTCAAACTGCTGCTGGTGATGGCAGAGATAACATTATCAGCAGTCGTACCCATTCAGTGTCTGTTCTTATCATTACCCCTTTGGGAATCTTTCTGTAACTTACTGTAAACAGTGATGCGTTTACTGACTGTGATGTAAGTCCATCTTGCTATTCCCAGTGTTCATTGTTTCCCCCCAAGACTCAGACAATAACCCCACGCTGCCTCGAGGGGGTATTAACATTTAGATAGTAACCCAATCAGAACAAACGGGGATTGTTGTCATTAGTAGATATCATAATTTTTGATTTTTAGCCACTTCCTGGAACATTATCCTGTCATTTTATCGATGATTGATGTTTGGCATTTCTACCCAGCATTATTTCGTAACAAAGATTCTGGAAGAGAAGATAGTGTTTCACTTCAGTTTTAAAGCCAAATGACTGGGTTTTTTGTTTCATACAGTATAACTTTATACTCACTTCAAGGCTTTGTTGATGTGTTCATGGCCATGAGGAAATAAATCCTCAAAGTTAAATTACACCTAAAAATGAATGGGTTATTTACAAAGGCTGGTTATAGGGACATTTTGTACTGCTGGTAGACAGGAAAGAGACACTAAAACTAACTGTGCATAAATGTATCAGTTTTATGTGGCCTATTTTTATACTTTCAAAATAATTTACATGAGTGGATGGCTTATTATAAAATTAAAGAAGGAAACGTCTTCAGGGGTGGGTATTGCTAACAATACGATATATATCCTGATACAGGGGTCACTGTACGATATGTATCGCGATATATGTGCATTTTGGTACATGGTATTCAACGCGATATGCATCCCGATATTTTAGGCCTATATATATATATATGTGTGTGTGTGTGTGTGTATTACTATTTTAAAGAAAACAGACACATATATACCCAAATATTATTTTATTTTATTTTTTTTATTTTGCTGTAGAGCAACAATTCCACTGTAGTTCGTGTAAAACACTGCATTAAGAACTTGGCTGTAGTGCACAAATAAAGATGGCTTTGATAAACTTAAAACATGCAAAGTCAGATGCCGTTTCAGAAACTTGATAAACTAATTGTTTGTTGCATGTGAAATATCGATACTGACGCATCCTGTAGTCACTAGTAACTGGATAGCTTAGTGGTTAACACTGCAGACTGTGGTGCGGAAGGTTGCCAGTTTGAATCCCAGGGGGGCCTTTGGACAAGGCCCTTTGCACTACACATGCAGATATACCTTGTAAGTTGCTTTGGATAAATGCTTTAGGCAAATGTAATGTATCGTGAAGAGGTTCACGACAATATATCCCCGTATCGATATTTTGAACAAACCCCTAGTTGTATTTATTTTCATTCCAGATGCGACTAATTCCTTAATGTCGGGCATTGAGTCTAATCTTTTGTACAGATGGTAACTGTATTTGTGGTTAGCAGCTGATATAAAGACAGCAAAGAAAACCCTGAAATATTTTTGCTCAAAATGCCTTATGATACAAAAAAGAGAACGTTCCATTGGCGTCTTACGAGCAGGTGTGAGCTGTGGTGAAGTCACTCGCCATCTGCGCCGTCATCGCAGTACAATCATTCGTCCGAGTGCCTGATTGGATCGGATCGGATCCCTCAGGACAGGATCATGAGACCCAGTTCCATGTGTCGTCGCTGCACTGCTTGTTTGGAAGTCAGAGGTGGACACACACGATATTGAATGAGGACACTTTCAATTTTAGTGCCTGTATAAACATGTTACGCCTATCACAATTTGTCCATAATTTAGTCACTAATGACCACTGCTTCCCTTTTTAATATGAATTTAAAACCAGTTAATTCAGTATATCTCCAAATATACATATTATTCTGACCCGTGCGTTTTTAATGGTGCTGAGTATAGGAACAGAGTAACTAGAAATGACCTCTTTAGTTTATGAGTCGTTCCTGCAACAGTAACAATATACACTGGACCATTGTTATGCATCTTGAAAGTAGGCTGAGGACGCACAAAACACAGTAAGAAAAGTAACACATACTCTTCAATTAGGTCAAATAAAGACTTAACGTCTCAGTTCAAGAGTTAAGTTCGAGGGCATTTCAGGTTTCATGAGAATCTTGGCTACATAATCCTCAGAACAAGGCCACTGCCTGTTACTGAAAAGGCTTTGGTTGAGTTTGACAAGTAATAGCCTCTTTAAGTTGTGTAAAAAAGTAATTTGTGTTTCTTCTTCTCTGCCTCCACAGGTTTATATTCCTCCTGTGGCTGTTGAGTCTAAAACTCTGCACTGCAGGTGAGTCCTACCCTCAGTTTCATCAGTGTTTTTTTTATTTTAGATAAAGATAATCTCTAAATATACAACATGATTATTGAGATTTGTCAGATTTAAGGGCTGCCAATGTACCTTTCTGCAAACAACCAGTACAAAATGTAAATGAAATGTATGGATGTGGTATTTTTTTCTTCTAGGATCCCCGGTTAGCAGCATCAAACATCTTTGTTACAACAGCCACGAAAGTAATAGAAATGAACCAAAAGTACATTATTTAAGAATATTTCTATATGCATATTGTAGTGTTTTAACTGGTCATGAAGTTATTGGTTATTATTGACAGATAATGTGAATTTGAGAATGTTTTCCTCCAAAAAAAAAATAAAAATTCCCTTCTTTTAACTGTGCCTGGATTGTTAAGCTTTAAATGGTTAAGTTTAAGCACTGACTGCATTTGGTTAGAGAAAGTGTGATATAGAGATAGATATAGATAGACTTTACTTCGAACATAAAAAGGCAAAACAACTGAGATTTAAAAGAACAATATATGGAAATAAATCAACCAAAAATGAAAAACAATTTAAAATTTAGTTATCAACAATTAAACCAAACCGCAATATTTTCTAATCTTAACCAAACCCATTTTATTGCCTGAACATAAAGCAAATAAAGAATCGGACACTTGAACAGACAATTACGTAAAGATTTTCTATATTTGGGGGTTTGAACAAAAGTACAATGGCAGCTTTATATGTCACATTGATGCCATTATTTGACATATTCGCTGTCACTCATTCACATCTTTGTTCTTTCTAGTTTCCGATATTAAGGACTGCCATGCAGTGGGCCAGTTCTGCCACCCACAGGCTCAATGCATAAGGTCCAAAGATAACTTCACCTGCAGTTGTGGCATGGGCTACCAGGGTGATGGTTTTCAGTGCAGCGACATCGATGAGTGTCTCAGCGGTCTGCACAGATGTCACCGAAATGCCCGATGCAACAACACACTGGGCAGCTACAGCTGTATCTGCCGTGATGGATATGTAGGAGATGGCACCGAATGCCAGGACATTGACGAGTGCCAGAAAGAAAACGGAGGCTGTCATGTCAGTGCAATTTGTACCAACACTGAAGGTGGCCGGACTTGTATGTGTAGAAATGGCTTCAAAGGAAACGGTTTCAATTGTACTGACATTAATGAGTGCACAAAGCAATCGATCTGTCACTGGAACGCCACCTGTACGAACAACCCTGGATCCTATGTGTGTACCTGTAATCCCGGTTATAAGGGCAATGGAAACTACCTGTGTCTGGACATAGATGAATGTTCAGAGACTCCTCATGTGTGTTCATCTGCACTTGGCTACAAAGGCTGTAAAAATCTGCCAGGCACCTACCACTGCACTTGCAGTACTGGCTTTGAAAGCAACGGACAGAGCTGTGTGGACATTAACGAATGTGAAATCAATACCTGTAGTCTGTACGCTGACTGTAAAAACACCATGGGGTCTTTCAAGTGTACGTGCAAGAGCGGTTTTGTTGGGAATGGAGAGACATGTGCAGACGTGAATGAATGCAGTGAAATCAACTCGTGTGACCCTCACGCGACCTGTATCAACAGACTGGGGAGTTACGAATGTATATGTAAGGATGGTTTTTTGGAAGAGGGGTCAACATGTATAGATATTAACGAATGTGAAGAGGACAGCCCCTGCCCTTCTTTCACCACCTGTGTCAACACCGCCGGTTCTTATTTCTGTGACTGTGGCATCGGTTACGTCTTCAATATCTCCGAATGCAGTGACGTGGATGAGTGCCAGGAAGGCAAATGTAGCCCCTACGCTAACTGCAGAAATTCACCGGGCTCCTTCTCCTGCCGATGTGCAGATGGGTACAATGGAGATGGATTCGACTGTGTGGACGTGGATGAATGTTCGCTGGTCTTGCAGTGCCACTCCAACGCCCTCTGCGTCAACCTTCCCGGGAGCTACAACTGCACCTGTCAAGCCGGTTACGATGGAGACGGAAAAGTCAATTGCGTTGATGTGAATGAATGCCTCCTAGATAATGGAGGTTGCAGAAACGGAGCCACGTGTGTCAACAAGCAGGGTTCCTTCTTATGCTTGTGCCCCAACGGGTTCATATTAATAAACAAAACTATTTGTGAAGATGTAAACGAATGTGAAGTCCTGGACAAACCATGTAGCATCAACGAGCAATGCAAAAACGTCGACGGGTCATATGATTGTGTCTGTCAGGTGGGTTACTACCGTCCTGCCAGAGCGATGGACTGCGTCGATATGGATGAGTGTCAAGAGAACCCCTGTCACGTTAACGCCACATGTCTGAACACCGTGGGGTCGCACATTTGCACTTGTAAGCGAGGTTTTGCAGAAAATGGCACAGAGTGTCTGGATATAGATGAATGTTCTATTGAGGGTACATGTCATCCAAATGCAATCTGCACCAACTTTGTAGGGGAATTCCTCTGCTCCTGTCAGCAGGGTTTCCTTGGTGACGGCTTTTCCTGTCAGGATGTGGATGAGTGCCTCATCAATACAACTTGCCCCAGCTTCTCAGTTTGTATCAACTCTCCTGGTGCTCACGTGTGCTCCTGTTTGAACGGGACCGTGGCGTTTAACAACACCTGCGTGCTGCCAAGTCCAATGTGTAGCCCCGCCTGCCACAACAATGGACTATGTCATCATTCGCCTGCTGGATACCAATGTGTGTGTGATTTGGGTTACATAGGGGATGGACTGATTTGCTCTGACATCGATGAATGTCAGAGGGAGAACATCTGTCCTGAAAATGAAACCGAGTGCGTGAACCAGCCTGGATCGTTTTCCTGCGTCTGCAAACATGGCTACACTCAGAATCAAACACAATGTGTTGGTAATGTGACTTTATTTTTGCAGAAATTATATATCAAAAAGATCATGATCACACTCTCTCCTTAGAACAAAATATTTTTTATAGCATCTTGACAGATTCATTAACAATATCAGACATAAAACTCAGACAAGTGAAAGAAATACATTAAATTAACTTAAGTTTGTTATCACATTATATACTTTTAAATACTTTAATGTGCATTTGATGTTGGTTTAAGATTCAGTGTATAATATAGGGTACAAAGGGAAGTCTGTGGCGATAGAACTATACTTAAAGTGTAAAAGTAAGTACATTTAGCTTGAATTATCTTTAATTATAGGTCCAGTTAAGTCCCAATAAAATCTGTTGCAGTCATTGTTTTCCTATTTCCACACAATACCATGTCTAGTCATTTGGATGTAAGTGTATTCATTAAAATTTAAAAAAAAAAATAAAAAAAAATCCAAATAACATTATATCTTAAAACACTTCAGACAAATTCAGGAGAGAAGATCATATGCATTCCAAGATAAGCAATAATACACAGGTCCACTAACTATAAAGGTGTTTATGCAAATATTAGATGCTTTCTAAGATGCCTAAATAATATTTGAAGCAGCTGTATCTTGCATTATTATCCAAACCACTGTTCCTCTATCTTGTGGTCGTATGGCAATTTTGTGTTAATTTTCCAACATTTTGCAGTAAATAGGTGTTTAATAGCAGCGTTCCTTTTACAAATTTTCAGAATTCTGAACACATTTATTTCAGTGTGATGCAACCCATCTGTTCACCACACAGATATTTGAGATGTGGAGCTGTGACGGTTCAGCAATGACAGGAAAATGTTATGTGAATTCAGAAACGATCTATAATAGCTGCTTCGTTCCTATTTCAAATTCAGTAATATGAAAAATAACAATCGAATGTCATGCACAAATAATTTCAGTGCCATTTTAATTATTTGGACCTCATGAAATTAGGATTCAGGACAGCCTTTTCCCAAATGAAAACTCGAACTCCAAATGGAGGATTTAAAGATATTAAACTTGCAGTTTTGTTAAAATCTTATTTTAGGTTCCAATACATAAGATGAGGGTCTTTCTTAGTAAAAATCTTTTTTATTAATTGCATTTTGGTTGTTTTTTTGGAGAGTAGTTTCTACAAAGTTTATTTTTTTACATTATTTTCATTTTCTCTAATACGTTTTTGTCCTCTTTCTAGATATCAATGAGTGTGAAACTGGACAGCATGAGTGCAGTGACTTTGCACAGTGTATCAACACGGTGGGCAGCCACAACTGCTTCTGCCTCAGCGGCTTCAACGGAGATGGAAAGAACTGTTCTGGTGAGTATCAATTCTTCACTAGTAAAATCTGTTGCACTAGTTGGGTCATTTGTTCCCATACATGAACTCTCTTTGAAGTTTCTTTCAGCACCATTTGGGGCTGTTTCCCTGACAATGTCCCATTTTGGATGAATTATAGACATTGATGAGTGCCAAGTCCAAAATGGAGGATGCCATCCAGTTGCCAGCTGCAATAACTTGCCTGGATCTTTCTCCTGTGCCTGTCCGCTCGGCACAGAGGGCGATGGCTTTGACTGCCAGGACGTGAATGAGTGTGAGCTCAACTCGACACAGTCAAACAACTGCAGTGACCAGGCTGTGTGCCACAACACAAACGGGTCCTACATCTGCCAGTGCAACGATGGATACCAGGGTGATGGTTTCATTTGTGATGATGTGGATGAATGTCAGCTGCCCACAACCTGCAGCCAAAACATGACCTGCAACAATTTCCCCGGTTCCTACACTTGTTCTTGTATCATGGACATGGTGTATGAAATTGGCACTTGTGTGAGTAATGAAACCTGCCTGAATGCTAGCACAATTTGCCACCCTCTCGCCAGGTGCCATCCATATCAAGGTTCCTTCTACTGCCAGTGCGAAGATGGATATGAAGGCAGTGGTACTGATTGCTGGGATGTGGATGAGTGCACCCAATCACAGGTTCAACCCTGTCCTGAATTTTCTCACTGCATCAACACCAACGGCTCCCACATCTGCCCCTGTTGGGAGGGGTTCAAAGACAATGGGACACACTGTGAAGACATAGATGAGTGTTTGACGGGGAACTTCACCTGTCCAGACAACAGCACCTGCACTAATATGGAGGGGAATTACACCTGTGTCTGTGATGCTGGTTTCACAGGAAACTATTCACTGTGTTTGGATATAGATGAGTGCGCCCTGGGTCTTATCCAGTGCCCAAATTTCTCTAACTGTGTAAACACAAAAGGATCTGTTATCTGTAGTTGTTGGCCTGGTTACCAAGGCAACAACACATATTGTGAAGACATTGATGAGTGCTTAGACAACTCTACCTGCCCTTTGCAAAGCACATGCATCAACACCAATGGTAGCCACGAGTGTATTTGTAATGAAGGGTTTTTTGGCCTAAATGACTCATGTGTGGACATTAATGAATGCAATAACACTGAGCTTTGCGCCAATGGGACATGTATGAATTCATTTGGATCTTATTACTGCGACTGTTTCAAAGGATTCTGGAGTAATGACACAGAGTGTGTGGATGTGGATGAATGTTCCTTTGATATTTCAGTGTGCCAGAACTATTCGACATGTGTCAACACCCTTGGTTCTTACCGCTGCCCCTGTAATGATGGTTTTCTTCTGAACGGTACAGAGTGTCAGGATGTGGATGAGTGTCAAGACCCCGACGGTTCCCCTTGCCCTGAGAATTCTATTTGTAACAACACTGTAGGGTCCTACTTGTGTCCGTGTTCTCCTGGGTACGAACCGTTTATCCTCGGCTGTAAAGATATCGACGAATGTAAGGACAACACCACCTGCCGCTCGGACCAGGTTTGCACCAATTTGCCTGGATCGTACAACTGTTCTTGTCCGGTGGGTTATCACGAGAAGAATTACACATGTGCCGACAACGATGAGTGTGAGAAATCACCTTGTGACCCGTTGGCGCGATGCTGGAACACCCCAGGATCCTTTTCATGCCACTGCCCCTTTGGGTATTCAGGCAACGGCACCTTCTGTAAAGACGTGGATGAATGCGTAGCCCTAACCCAACCATGTCATAAACTTGCCCACTGTTACAACACCCCAGGCTCGTACATATGCCAGTGCAAGTCAGGTTACTTGGGCGCAGGGCCGATGTGTGTGGACTTTGATGAATGCCAACAAGACAACAGGCAGTGCCACTTTGCTGCGACCTGCTCCAATCGCATAGGAAGTTTCACATGCTCATGTAATCAGGGCTGGAATACAACTAAAGACAAAGGTTATGGAAAAGGAGGATGCATGGATTTGGATGAGTGTTTGTCATCTACAATCTGTCCTAAGGGAACATCCTGTACTAACCTGCCAGGATCTTACAAATGTACCTGTCCTGAAAACACAATATGTCAGAAGGGTGGGCTATGACTTTATTAATCACCTATTACAATCAAATGCTGATGTTTATCGCTGCAATATGAAGTCTGAACCCATTCAGTTTTATTTTTAATCCTAAATTATTTCATATATCCATTGCTTTTCTTTCGTGATACTTTAACTAACAATGAGAGCAGCGCTAAGAAATTCGCAATATTCAAGTAACTATACCTCTGCTTAGGCCCTGTAGTCCTGTAATTCAGTCAGATGCTAGATAAATCCAGCATCTGCACCCTTTTATGAAGTAGGATACAGAAGACAATTATAAAAGTTGCAGAAAATACTCCAGTTAAATTGTTGAGCATAGTATGATGAATTTGTCATTTAGAGACTATGGTCACACTGCTGCAAAGTAATTGTCAGACCAAGTTTAATTGATTTATCAGTACTTAAACCAGGAAACTGCTCCGAGGTTACATCAGAGCTAACATTTCATTAATTCTAAAGCAGCTCACCTTTTCCTAAAATGTTCTGTACATTTTTTCTCCTTTTTTTCATTGGCAGATCATTGCTTTGTAAGTGAGTTTACCTTTGATGTTACTGACAAGCTAACATTACTTTTAATTTTACATTCCGCAGTGGTATTACTGCACATTCATTGTCTAAATTACTGCTAAACTACTGAACTCTCTAAATATTTCAGCTCTGTTTGACAAAGGTTTGTAAGTACATGTGTATTTCTTACATGATGATATGGTGTAACTGTTGTGTTTGTACTATCGCCTGTTTGTGTCTCCTCACAGAGAGCAGCCTTTATCCTTTTGGGGCTGAGGTCGGTGATGAAGGCGTAAAGTTTGACTCGGCAGATGGAAATTCTCCGTATATCACACCAAAAGTTGCCATTCCTTTCATGGGGAAGCTGTATGACAGAGTTTATGTGAGTGCTTAAGAGGAAATGACCAATAAGATTAAAATGATTTTTATAACAGAAAATACTGGGATTTATTTGCATCTGGTTCCACATGAACTCAGAGATAAGTTCAGATAAGTTGATAACATTTATAATTTCAAGTAATATGTTCATAATACAAAGACTGACGTGGGACAAAATAAACAAACAGAACCCATAGAGAGAAGGGGAAAAAAAGGCAATACAAACAAAACAAGACAGTGCAGTCTGGACAGAAAATAAAATGAATAAGCAAACAGGTCAATAACAATATAAATAACTAAAATATATCTACAGTGTAGATGGTGCATAGTATAAAACAGGCTCCCATATTTTGTTAAATTTGTTGACAGATTATTTCGGGTGCACCTCATTTTTTCTAACTTTACATTAAGCGTGACGTCTCTAATCCACTGATCGTGTGTTGGAGGTGATGAGATCTTTCATTTGAAAAGAACGATACACCTAGATGGTAATGATGCAAAGGCCACAGGTTTTTAGAATAGAATAGAAAAGAATGCCTTTATGTAATTATACATATGTATGACGAAATTAAAGAGACAACTCTCTTGTGGTGCGTAGTGCAAACAGTTTAAGAAAAGTGTAAATATAAATGCAGAATGGAAGAGCAGGCGTGTTAACTAACCAAGAACCAGTACAGATAAATATATATATTGCACTGGACACTGACGAATGTATTACAAATATGTCCTTACATGAGGTATTGTTCTCATTTGAGGTATTGTCACTGTAACTATCTGTAGTAACTGGATAGCTTAGTGGTTTACACCGCTGACATTGGTCCAGAGGATTGCCAGTTTGAATCCCAGGTGGGCCCTTGAGCAAGGCCCTTTGTGTATACATGCCTTGTACATACCATTTAAGTTGCTTTGGATAAAAGCGTCACCCAAATGTAATATATTGTAAAGTGTTTTGCACCCCTATTGCACTGGGGTAGAACGTTTTGTAGGTTAGCCAGAGGGACTGAGTCATCTGTGCATGAAATGATGCCAAAAAGAGGAGTAAGGCATATTGCACATTTTACAGCAGTAACATACAGTGATTTATTCATGTAATGATAAATAAATGTGAAATTATTTATTTAATAACGAATAATAATGATAATAATAATAATAATATAAATCACTGAATCAATGAATGAAGGTTCATTGGGACTTAGATTATAATAGCCGTAATATTTTGGATGAAGTCATGATTTTATGACAAAAAGACCTTCCTCAATTCTGTCATTTTCTAGAACTGATTTCTTTTTTTTGTTCCAGTTTTCTGATAATGGCCTTGTCACGCTACAATCAGCGACTGCGAATGAGCAGTATCTCCTTCCGGCTCCTTCAGCCAACGGTTTTCCTGAAGACATAGATATGGCACTGCTGGCAGTGTTCTGGGATGATGCTGACCTGACCAGTGGGGATGGAAAGCTGCTCTATCAGGTATCAGATGTGTACTTCACATTCAACTAAATGAAACTTGTTCAAAAATGCAAAATGGAAAAAGTTCAAATGAAGCAGATTTGTTCGTCTTGTTCCAACTTCGGAAAATAGATGAACGATGGTCGATTCAGAGAGACAAATAACTTTTCAATCTTATCTGAGCTGTTTCACTCTTTACACATATGATGTTTGCCAATTTAAAAGGTAATTTAATGAGTCAATAAAGTCACGGTTTGTGACAAAGACAATAAATAAAAACCTGGTTTAGTGTGAAATAACTGAAATGACGGCATGTGTCATTGTAACACCACAATTTTTCAATGTATTTATTTGATCAATGCACATTAATGAAAATTAAAAAAAAAAAAAAAAGTAAATATACCAGATTATATCTTAAGGCTAATTTCCTTCTGCAATCCTCTTGGCAAGTTAATGTCATATATTAAAAAAAAAACACACAAAATACATACAACTACAGACACCAAATAAATACAGCCTAAAATACAAAAGTGGACAGTGTTTAACAAAACACAATTAAAACCATAGAGAACGGAAGTTACGTCGTCAAAAATGAATGGAAGTCAACAGGAAGTTTTAGTCTAAACCAGGGTTTTGTTGATTATCGCGTTTCTTACGTGCATGTAGATCTAATTATTACAATTATCTGTTTACTCCTAACTGTTATGGTCATGTAATTAGGCTCAATGGCCGTAAATCGGATTAAAATACACCGGGATTTCTCCTCAATACTCCAGTGTCTTTGTGTATACATACCTATTACTCAGATTTATTTGGTTCTCTTGTGTATTTCCTCATTTCTTTTATGTCTAATCCAGGAATATCAGGAGCTGGATGCGTCTGATATCTACTCCCAGATAGTGTTTAATCGCACTGCCGACGAAGTCACAAAGTTTGAAATGACAAAAAACAAGCCGCCTTTCATTCCTGCCTGGATTCTCAAGATCACATGGGATCACGTGTTGCCTGTTTCATACCAGAAGGTCAACTACTCAGAGGTACAAATAAGATGAGAAACACTGCAAATTGTCCAAAATGCTCTTTAGTTTTTCTACATGCATAAGAATTATTGTTTCATTGGTTTATATTGTACTTCCAGATGGTTCAGACTTCTGTTTTTTTTTGCACTTAAACACAAAACCTCATGTTGCTTTCAAAGCTTAAGACCTAAAATTCTAATCTAATCTAAATTAACAATTTTACTGACTCTTCCACATTCAAAGCAATGTGTCTAAATCAGGCGTGTCAAACATGCGGCCCGGGGGCCAAATCCGGCCCGCCAAAGGGTCCAATCTGGCCCACGTGACGAATTAATGAAATACAAAAATTACACTGAAGATATGAACAATCAAAGATGTTAAAATAATTTTAGGTCAGATCAATAAAACACTATCATAAAAAACTATAAATAATGAAAACCACAATTTTTTTCTTTTTTTTTTTTTTGTAAAAAAAAGTTAAATTACACAAAAATGTTTACATTTACAGATTAGCCTTTTACAAAAAATGTGAACAAATATGAACAACCAGAAACTGTTCAAGAGAATTAAGTGTAATTGTACCAATATTCTGCCTATTTGTTACTTTTTAATTTGGTTTTTTACTTTTACATTTTTTTTGCTGCAGTTTTTACTTTTTTGTCATTTTCTTCTTGTTACAATTTTTTTTAAATCTTATTGCATTTTGTACTTCTCCTCTCCTCTCTAGGTCAACATTTCTAAACTCTTCCGGGCATTCTTCTACTATATTAAGAAATAAAATGATTACATAGATCATATTATCATCTTGTATTTTTCTTGGACAATTGGCAACACAACAATAACAGCTCTGTGACCCATTTAGGAACCTGACCTCAAGTTTGGGAAAGAAACCTTAGACCAGACGAGTAAAACATGATACTTCTGTTTAGATCCAGATTCACTTTATTGTTGATCTCATTTAGCTGAAACTACATAAAATGGTATAAAATTAGTCAGAGCCGTGAGCGTAAATATGCAGTATTTGCAAGTGAAATTGAAATAAGTAGTTGTTAAGAAACTCTTATAAGAAGTTGCACTAATATAATTATTGAAAAACATTAGTATCCAGAGTATAAAAGCGTGCGTTCTGAATTTCCTCACAGATATGTGGTACAAAAAGGGGGAAAAAAAGATTAATTTCCCCTTATTCCTTATTACAGACATATGACTATAGTCATTTCACATGTAATAAAACTGAAATAGTGCTTTTTATTTACAGTTTTGGAGGAAAAAGTGGTAAATAAGGAGCATTAAATTCTTCTGCTACTACTTCTAAGTCTTAATGTGTATCCATAGTATCGTTTTTTGGCTTTAAATATTATAATAAAAGCCTTAAAAAGTCTTAACATCCAAGTCAAAGTGGGTCTGACCTCAGTCTCCTCATCTCCGTCTTAGTCAGAGATCGGGTGGAGCAGGAGGTGCAGCTGTTTGTCCTACTTTAGATGCTATTGTTAAGTGCAATGTGAGCCCTTAAATTTCCAGATCACTGTGAATAGATACATGTTCATAATAATTTCTGAAGCACAATTGCTTTTATTTTTAACTCTGGTGCCATCCTGAGGCCAAAGAAACCAAAGCACTGGGATGTTGAATGTGGTGATGTGTGCTGCCACCTATCTGTCGTCTTAGGATATGTTTTTGTGTGTGTGTGTGTGTGTGTGTGTGTGTGTGTGTGTGTGTGTGTGTGTGTGTCTTAACTTAGAGTTGGTCCCATTATTTCAGATAAAGTGTTAAAAGACATTCACAAGGATTCAGATTTGTTTTTATTTAGTCTTTTAGTTTAGTTGTTTTGGTTTGGTTTAGATGTGTAGATTCCAGTGTTCCTTCTAGTGTTGAACCTAACTTTATACATATGTTTTTGTCTTTATAAAACATAGTTTTGTAGGTTAAGTTTGATTAAAATAACATTGGTATTGGTTGTTTGGTTTGGCAGGGGGTGAATCCTAGTATTTGCATATAGCACTGTTTATATCTTAATTAAATTTTTTCTGTACCATTCAGCTAGGGGTGTCCAATCCTGGTCCTCAAGGGCACGTTTTAGATGTATCCTTCTTCTAGCACACCTGATGGTTTTTATCAGGCTTCTGCAGAGCTTAATGACAGGTTTATCATGAGAATCAGGTGTGTTGGAGTTAGGATACATCTAAAACATGGAGGATACCGGCCCTCAAGGACCAGGATAATCTTTGTTTCGACTCTTTTCTAATTTTAACAGCTGTTGTGTGAATGCACCATCAGGTTGCTGTTTTGCTGTTTTATTTTATTCTATTCTACACTAGGGGTGTTGAACATGCAGCCCGGTGGCCAAAACCGGCCCGCCAAAGGGTCCAATCCAGCCCGTGGGATGAATTAGTGAAATACAAAAATTACACTGAAGATATTAACAGTGAATAATGTTCAAGTAATTTTAGGTCAGATCAATAAAACACTATCATAATAACCTATAAATGATGGAAAAACTCATTTTTCCCCCTCTTTCTTAGTGTAAAAAAATTGTTGAATTACACAAAAATTTTTACATTTACAAAAAATATGAAAAACCTCAACAAATATGAACAACCAGAAATGTCTAAAGAGAATTAAGTGTAATTGAACCAACATTCTACCTGTTATTAAATATTTAGTGTATTTGTAGATCCCCTATAATGAACATGTGAAAATGAGGAATTGAGGCCAAATAATGGCATAAACTGTAAAAATTGCACTTTTTCTTAAATTTCTTTTTGTTGATGTTTTTAAAGGATAGTTTGTAGATGTAAACATTTTAATAATACAATTTTACTTTACATATAATTGTGGAACTGATAGAATTTTAATATTATTATGTTATTATTTTAATGATCTGGCCCACTTCAGGTCATATTGGGCTGTATATGGCCCCTGAACCAACATGAGTTTGACCCCCCTGTTCTACACAATAACAAAAGTGTGTATGTGTTATCAGACAAACACCTTCCAGTGCATCCTGACCACTGATGGAGACCGCTCCTTCGCTCTGCTGCGATACGGAGAAATGAAGTGGGGTCCCGGCCAGAGGAAATACCATGATGCCCTCATCGGCTACACGGACGGAACAAACGTCCACACGGAGCCCACTGTCCCTCCAGACAACCTCTTCGGCTATGCAGGCAGATACAGGCCCCAGCAGATGGACGGGACTTTGGGTTTACCGGGTCAACTGGTGTACGATTTTACAAAACCTGGAAACTCAGATCCAGATCCAGGCGTCAAATGCCAAATGTGGGCGATGAAGGAGTCGGAGATTAATGATTGGGCAAAAGGGTTACCTTCATGTCCCTGTACCAAGAAACAGGCTCTGGGGGACCTGGCATTCATAGAGGAAACGGCAACTCCAGGGGAAAGAGTGTCCACAATGAGGGGTAAGAGGTTTGGCAGCGCCGAGGGACACGTGTTTAAGTCCATCCTGTCCAACGCACACGGATCAGGGAAGAGGTGTGCGTATGAACTGGAAGGACCCCTGATGGCTGGATTCAGTGAACGCTACTTCACTGAGAAAAACATCCAGAAACACATCGGTAATTCATCTTTTTTTCTATTTTTATCAAACATACGGTGCTTAAGAAATGTATTAAACCACCTGTTATAAAAGCAAGAAAGCATAAATAACTTCATAGTTTATCAAAAACTTATTTCAAATTAACAATTTCACTATTATTCATTAATAAAATGACCAATTGGAAAAATGAAACAGTCCTTGTTGACAAATAATAACCATGAATGTCCATATTTAGTTCATCCACCTTTGGTGCAGATAACAGTTTACATTCTTGTTACCTCCGCCAAGGAGGTTATGTTTTTGCCGGCATTTGTCTGTCTGTCTGTGTGCAACATAACTCAAAAAATTAAGGACGGATTTTTGATGAAATTTTCAGGATTTG
>JAPSES010093643.1:0-21162 GCA_029822895.1 Maxillicosta whitleyi | reverse complement strand
CTTGGGGTGCTGCGTACATATACTGCTTGTTGTGACCCACCACATTGTAAAAAGAGCTACTCAAAGTGATTTTTAGTGGAAGGCGCTCTTTAATACATTTTACCTAAATGTCGTCATTTACTATATACCTTGATATTGTTTCCACAGTGGGTTAAATTTTCAGCTGAACGCCCAAGATACACAAAGCAGTACAAAAACCTTACCATCAGTATTAGGGCCTGGCCAAACAGAGTGAGACAGCACTGTGCAGCAATACTAATCATTCCACATCTGTTTTTAACCCTTATGTAGTCCTTGGGGTCAATTTGACCCCATTCCACAGCCGTTGTCTATGGCAGGGGTGTCGAACTCCGGTCCTCGAGGGTCAGTATCTTGCATGTTTTAGATCTTTCCCTCTTCCATCACACCTGAAAGACATTCCATCATCATCAGGCTTCTGCAGAGCTGGATGATGAGCTGATCATTAATGGAACCAGGTGTGATGGAAGAGGGAAACATCTAAAACATGCAGGATACCAGCCCTCGAGGACTGGACTCTGACACCTGTGGTCTATGGGATGTGGAAGGCCACAAAACAGTTAACATGCATTTAGCAGCACCCATAACAGCTCAAATTGTAGGTCTAAGCAAGTACTTCAAAGTGTCATTAAAGGTACGGTAGGAGATCCTGCAAAAATGGTTCGACCAAGCTACATTTTGACAATGCACAAAAAAAAAATCCAAACCCCTTTCTTCAGACTTCCTCCCAAAGCCACGCCTTCAGAGAACTGGAATGCACACTCCATACATACCTCATTCATCCCCCCCCAACACCCCTCGTGATCCATGCACAATCATTTAGCAGTTACGTATTTACCGTTTGATTGTTAAAAATTACTGGTGTGCAGAAAAAAAGAGTGTTTAGTTACAGTGTTCTCTCCTCAAACTGTGATTCATGCAAAATGAATGTTAATGGTAGGAAATATGAGGCATCCCTGCCATAACGAAGTTGTCCTTTTATTTATTTTTTTTAAATCTTTTACAAAACAGAAGAAAACATGTCAATATTATAAAGGTTATATGATCTGCTGCATGTGGCCATATTTGTTGCAAAGGGATACACACTCTTCATGAATCATGAACAGGGCAAAAACATACTTAACATACTTTTTTTAATCACCAAGGCCAGAGAGAAATGTGTGGAACCCAGCAGAGAGGTTTGTGCTGACTGTAATTCACAGGCATAAATGGAGAGCTGCGAGGTAAAGTGTGCACACTTAAGTGGTTTCCAAAAACCCATGCTGTCACTCAGAGTTAATGAAGAAAGTGTACGTAGTGCTGCACACTTATTCTGCGGTTTCAGATTTCTTTTCCCCCCCTATGTTATCTTCATAAGTGCTGCTGAAAATGTTTCTGTTTTAGTAATTAGTATTGTAGTAATTGCCGCTGCAATTTAAGACATCAAAGCAGTGTACCTGTGCATTTTGAAGTGCACATGCTTTTAGAAGCTTTTTAAAACATCTTGAAGGACAGGATAACGTCATTACTACAGTGAAGGCTCATTCATTATGCCTCAGATCAAAGTTAATGCCTCCCTCCTTTCATACATTCTGAGGTATTTCTGACCGTTGAATCAGAGGAATGTAGACATTTTTATTGTCTGTCAATTTGACGGACAGGGTCGTAAAATTTCATCATAACATATTATTATCCATCATTTACATTTTTTATGATGAGACATATTTAGTAGTATTTAATGTTCAAAAACATCTCAATGACGCAGCAACTGTAGTTGATGCTGGGTGATAAACCGGCATTAGATCATGACTCACATTAATATAACGCCACTTTTAACTGGCGTGTTATCTGTATACATTCTAAGATTTCCAGTGCATGTTCACACCGCGTCGAATACCACGAACTGGAGATCTTGGTGTTAATTGACACGCCATCAAATTGCCTTAAAGAACACATGAAACAGAAATGCGTGTGTATAACTCACCAAATGCCATAAGAACGGGTACATTACTTGCTTGTCCTTCATCCTCCACCACATCATCCCTCTTTTTTTAAGCATGCCATTTTGCGCTAGCAAAGTAGCATCCAACTTTGGCTAAAGTTAGCGAAACAACGAGACAAGAGTTGACAATGACTGATTAATATGCACACTGGCCATCAACTGGACAGGGCATCTACTGTGTGTGTGTGTGTGTGTGTGTGTGTGTGTGTGTGGGGTGATTTTATTTATTTTTTTAAGTACCGGTGTTGTATTCAGTATAGTTGAGAACGGTCGTGCTGTAAGGTTATTATATAAAAGTAGGATACTGTTATGGCCTGTTTGTTCCCTTATTAAAAAAGAGAGACAGACCAGCGATCCTGTGAGCAGGTTCTGTTCAGTGTTGTGTGAAAACTTTCTTTGGTAGATCACCCTCAGTATTTTAACCTGTCAAAATGATGGACGGCCTTCAGAATTTTCTGTCATCTTGTCAAAAATTTAAAAAGCCATCAATGTCAGAATATTTTTTGGTTAACGCAAACTCTGCCAAACAAAAAAAAAAAATGTCCAAATGTAAGCTACTTTATGAGGATTCTGTAAAACACTAAAGAACAAGTACAATACTTTAGCCCTATTTAATAATTCGTAAGAATAATGTTTGAACACTGTCGACAGTTTAAACTTACATTTTTATTCTCAGTGTTGAAACTCTACAGATATTTACTTATTTTGTGTAATTTATTGCTTCTGTTCTTTGCCTTACCTGTCAAAATCTTCTCCACAGGGGCCGCATGAGCATGCAGGGAAGTTATGAGCATCAGCCTGCCTAGCTGCTTTATTTCCCAGTGCACTAGTCTTTGCCCTGTTCACAGAGCAAAGTGTGCACCACAGCAGCAGAGTATTCTGCACTGACCAAGACAACACAGCAGATTAAGTATGCTGAAGATGTGAGTGAAGCTTTCACACACTTCAATGTCAAACGTGGTAGAGTTGGACAGGTAGGTGACAGCCCTCCAGGCAGCTAAATAAAGCTATTTAGTTATAACACATTTTCTGTCTGACATGCTGTGATGTAAATATTACAGCCAGACCCGAGTGTTCACATACTCACATTGAGGACAGGTGGACTGTACACCAGACATGTGCTTCAAATAGTTTGCCACCATTGAAATGTTACAGGAAACTGCAGAACAAACTTGTATAGTGTACCAACAGAGGGTAAACAGAGACAGGGCATGTCCATAAATATGGGTTAGTACAGACGTCCTGTGTGAGTCTGCCGAG
Organism: Maxillicosta whitleyi; assembly: GCA_029822895.1. Classification (NCBI taxonomy): domain Eukaryota; kingdom Metazoa; phylum Chordata; class Actinopteri; order Perciformes; family Neosebastidae; genus Maxillicosta; species Maxillicosta whitleyi. The sequence goes on along the minus strand of JAPSES010093643.1, from coordinate 17,903 downwards.
ATGGAGACAAACCCCCCCTGTAGTTTGTGATGTGATGTCTTGAGCTCGGTTTCTGAAATTGCTGACACGACTCACTTTCGGGACAACCTCGGCGTGTCTGATGATGTGGAGAAAGATAAACTGTGGAAGCTCAGGGTGTGGTTATAAAAATCTGCATACCTCCTGAAGAATGCCATGCAATTGATGAAATTACAGTGTCATTCAAGGGAAATATAAAAGTTTTATGTAAAAAAAACAAACAAAAAAACTATCTAATCTAACCATGTCTTCTACATCCTCTTCTCTCACACGCTTTCACTACATCCATACACCTCCTCTTTGCTCCTCCTCTACTCGTCCTGCCTGGCAGTTCCACACTCTCCATCCGTCTACCAATCTCTTCCCTCTCTCTCCTCTGGACATGTCTGAACCATCTCAGCCTGGCCTCTCTGACTTTATCCTCAAACCTCTAACATGTGCTGTCCCTCTGATCCTATCCATCCTGCTCACTCCCACAGAGAACCTCAGCAACTTCATCTGTGCTCCCTCCAGCTCTGCCTCCTGTCTTTTCTTCAGTGACACCAGGGTTCTAGCTAGCGCAATTTAGCGTATCGGCCCCCGATGCAAAAATTTTGACCCAATACGCTAAATTTCTCCCGATACGCTAAATTTCAGTACAGTGTATTGGAATTTTGAATGTAATTGTTTGCCCAGATCAAAAGCAGGTTCCGATATTAACAGTTGCTCGAAACACCTACTCTGAATTATCAAACTATTCTATTCTATTGCATCATGGAAAGTATAGTTAACTACTACTTTGACATAATTTGCCTTTATTAGTTCTGCTTTTATAAATTAAAACATTTTAGGTCAGGCTTTATTACATTAGAATAGTCCAATACAATACTACACAACTGTAGCTGTATATCTATCAAACAGCTATCAAAGCTAACACGAAATTATATAATACACAGAGTAGATGGTTATGGGGGAAACACACGGAATGAAAAACTAAAAAGCTTGTTGCTCACTGGAAACATGATTTCAGTCTTCTCGTACTTTTTTTTCTTGTGAGGTCTGGGTAAATGGGAAATGAGAAGAGTCTATCCTAGTCTAATGTCAGGATAGGGAGACGCACCAAAAAGGCGCACGCACGCACGCACACACGCACACACGCACACACACACACACACACACACACTGAAATCAGAGCTCTTGATTACTGGCTAAATTAGATTCCATATGCCCCCGAGCGACGGTTGCCAAATAAACTAGAGGCGTGGGGGGAGAGAGCAAGAGGCAGATGAGAAGAGAGGGAGGAAGTGAGGATGAAGGACAAAGACAGGGACGTGGTGAAAACAAAAGGCTAGATGGTCTATCACCGCCTTGAGCTGACGGGAAAAACTAAAATGGACGGAGGGAGGAATGCTTCACATGGTTATAAATAAAGCTTTGTATAATGTAAAAAGGAACCAAGGGACTAAAATGAGCATAGAACTTGTATTTATATCAAACCATTTAGGAACGGACTGCACACGTCACAGCTAAATAAAGTCAAGCTTGATTTTTTTTTTTTTTCTCCCTTGTTACTGTTCAAGTTTAGCATCTGTACATGGAGGGTTTATTCATGGCTGTGTCTGTGTGTGTGTAGTAATAAACAGCAACAGGAAGAGAGAGTCAGATAGTATGAGACAGATATGTAGATGAAAGCTTGAAACCAGAGCAAAGTCCTCAAAAAGCAGCCAAAAGCTACCATGCTGTCAAAAACTACAAACACAGACCAAAACACTTTCTCAAAATTAGGTCAAGCTAAAGAAAATTAAAATGATTTACCCACGGAATACATGTTTTACTTTGAGGATGCATGTACTGAGCCGAGGGGCAAATTTTTTAATTGACTGTTGGAACAGCAAAAACAAAAGAAATGCATTTCTTTTTGGTATTAAAGCATGTCACTTTAAGAGGATGAAAAGTATTAGCATTATCATCCTTGTGTGGAGTAAAGGGAGAAGAACACAGTAAATCAGGTTAAAACAAAAAAAAAAGAAAAAGCTAAAATAAAAAGGCTTAAAACTTTCAAAAATTTCAAAAAAATAAAACAGTCCAAAGTATAGCCTAATTACCCTTCACTGCACCCTCTGTCTGAATTTTTGAAGAGAAAGCATAGCACAGTGTGTTTATAAATTATGATTTTATTTCACTGTTGTAAAAGAAAAATGAGTAATACTTTCAACATGAAGACAGAAAACTGCTTGATACTGAAGCCCATGAGCCGGCTTATTTTGGGTGTTTACATGGATATACAGTATGCAGCCGACTCTCATACAGCGTATTTACAGTGCAGTAAGGTGGAGTTCCATTCCAAGTGCCTGAGGCTATATATCTCTTATTCATAGAACAATAACAACATGTCTATACCAGGGAGCAGAACATAGTTTAAAGGGGGGGGGGGAGAAGCAGCAAGAGGCAGTGAAAGAGTGAATCGGAGCAGGAGATCAGCAATACAGGGAACACAGCTGGGGTTCACCTTTAGCGCTAGTATCTACATCGTAGTCAGTACATTTTGTGAGGTTTTTTTTGTTTGTTTGTTTTGTTTGATTTTTAGATTTGTTCTGCTGAAATCAGATCATCAGAGACATCATGATTTTAAGCCGTTCTCGTCATAGTGCAGACCAGTGTTTCCCAACCTTTTTGAGCCGCGGCACATATTTTACAGGATGAGGAACTCCTTGGTAGCAGTCACCTGACACTCTCCCAGCGACCCCTCGGACTGACCCCCCATGCTTACGGTTTACGTCGTACAATTAAGGCCTATCCCTCCACCCCAACCTGATCCACGGTATCATACTGATTCATGCATCACAGGGGGTTTTAACAACAGAATGCACTGCATCAGGGTGGGTTCACTTTCACTTTCACAAAAGTAAATGGAAGTCTGTTGTTGTAGACTGGATCATTCACCGTATCATGCCGTTTGCTTAGAATAACAATGAGGTAAAATTGGATAATCTTCCACAGCACACTTGATGATTTTCTCACGGCACACCTACGTGCCACAGCACAGTGGTTGAGAAACACTGGTATATGGTGCTTTTCCACTGCATGGTACTGGCTCTACTCAACTCTTTTTTTTTCTACTCGACGCTCTTTTGCTTTTCCATTACGAAAAAGGAACCTGGTACTTGGGACCCAATACTAGTTTTTTAGTTGAGGTTCCAAATTCCTGGAGTGCATACCAAAACGTGACGTCACGACACTGCAGACCGTTTTTACCGTGACCCGCGATTTACAAAAATCCGATGCGGAAGTAGACAGTAAATAGCGAAATATAAATCCACATGATGACAGAACAAAACTACACCATAGACGGTCACGTAGATTCAGTCTTTGGTGGTGGACAGAACAATCCAGACGAAAAAAATACGCAAACAGTGAGTTTTCGGCAACTCTCTGAGCAGATGACATGGAAGTAACGTGCCGTGTAGGAGTAACGAGTCGAGCCGAGACCATACACCTTTTCCACCATAAGTGGAAAAGCATATCGCGTAGAGTCGAGAAGAGTAGAGCCGGTACCATGTAGTGGAAAAGAGCCAATAGACTGTCAGTGACTGGCCTGGAGCTTTAAACCAAGGGTGAGCAGGGAATGGACTTGCTGAAGTCTCAGTCACAAACGTTGTTACTAATAGCTATGAACGCCGTGCGAACGATTTCTGGATCATTTCGTACAACCTCCTCAAGGCAGTTGTATAAGAATGGAGGGATCGTGGACCGTTACCAAGTTCGTAACCAGGTGAGCAATCTCGTCCAAGATTTTTATGAACGCAGTATGAAACCCCCTTTCGCACAGTGCACTGACGAATGTAACAACACTCATCATGAGGCCTTTCCACATCCCACATGTTCTTGCACATGGCTGCAAGTAGACCTCATGAACGCATTACAGTGTTATTTGGGATTCCTTATGGCGTCCACACAAACGGATGCACAGATGGCTTTTTTAAGGTGGACGTAAGGTGTTTCTATAGGGAGACGTGCGTCATTTATAGCGTTCTTTGCGGAAGTCAAATACAAATTTTCAGGATGGAGTGAATGACTGGACTCAAAAGCACAGTGCTGAAGCGAAAGCATGTAATTAAAGGAAAAATAAGCTTGAAATGAAACCAAACATGGACAGCTAATGTTCAGTCCACAGGGATGAGGATCAGAGTGATGGATGTGTGTGTCAGACGGTTAGAGTTTATAACGTTCCCTTCCCTCTGTTATTATTGTGCATCTTTGTTTCATTCTTATACCTTCTACTTCAAATGTCTTCATCTGATGTCTCATGACTCCTAATTTCTAACAGCATGGGACCGTTTATCTGCAGTAATGTGTGATTTCAGAACCATGGACAGCTATATGGACTTCATAAGATGGCTGTGTTGGACTTTCTGTTTCTGTTAAACAAAAAAAAAAGACAGCTCTACTCTAGTTGTGTTTAATATGTTAAAGGAGTGATATTTTGCTTTTTTAAATGGAATTATACATTTTCAAACATTTTGCTGTGTTCTACATAAACTGTAAATGTTCTGCTTGGGTCTGGATTCTTCATTGATTCAACTCCACAAGTTCATCTTCAATACTATTTCTAAGTAATTACACCAGAAAGATCATTTTGAGCACTGGTCCATGCAAATGAGCCACTTCAGGCCCCGCCCCCTCCAGGTTGTTGACTGTGCTGGTCTGTCCTGTTCAACCAATAACTGAACATTTGAGGTAATCATCTCAAAGTTTGGACATATTTTCAGTTTTTATTACAACCGCTGCTGCTGATAAACAATTATGTCGTACTCAGAGAAATGTTCATCTGAAGTCTGGACCTTATATGTGCAAATGTCGTGATGGAACTAGTTATAGACACTACAAATTTTGCCAATATGAACATACAGATTGTTTTGCAGCACCTGTAAGGTTCAAATACAAACTAAATGAACTATTAGTGTCCAAATACACAAATAAACCAAAGACTAATAAAAGTGGGTTTAGAAAAATATGACCCTTTTAAAGTAACCAAAATACAAAATAACTTTATTAAGCAGTGCTTGATGGCATTGACTTTATGGAGTAAGTGACCTACACTGTGTTATCCATACTTCCATGAGTACAGTTCTACACAGTACACTGTCTGCACTTACTGACTGCACAGATTTCAGCAAGTAAGTGTTGTTCCAAACTGTACACTCCGTAGTGCACTTATCGGAAATTACGATCGCAACTCCCGCCCAGCTCGTCGTGCTGCCAAAAATCATCCCCGACTTCGCTAATATTTAACCCTTCACGCACCTCTACCTTGAAAATGAGTTCACACATGAACGCTATATGGAAAATGCGACGCCGTCATTGAATGTTATTTTATTTTTCGAGCCAAGTCGGCTCTGCCTGTTCTGCTACGTAATGAAGATGGCGGTCGTCAAGTGTGAAAAGTGTACATCGTTGCACACTTCACGATTTGACCGTTTTGAGTGCACCATCCGGGTTCTTCAGGTACACTTATTTTCACCGCGATCGTAATGTGAACACCCTTCGTACTCACTAACTAGGTACGATAAGTACGGAAAGTATGGATATCGGAACATAGGGCTAGTGTTTGGCATTAGCTCACCTGTGTGCCCCTACAGAAGGCTCCAACTCACTCCTACAGCTTTACCCCTTTAGTCCAAATACGGTCAGTTCCATGGAAACAGATGAATCACAAAGTATTAGCTTCAGAAAGCAAGAACTGACATTACATTCCTCGACCTACTATTTATATAGAGTCTGATATCATGAATGTTACATGAACGCCCTCTAAATGACCCGAGGTGTGTGACTCATATCCAACCTCAGAGTGACCCTTACTCATTATGGATGCTGAGCAGCCTCGGTTTTAACCCCCTGTCTCCGCAACATCTCTGGGGTTGTCATAGAATCTTCTTTGACTTAAATTACACTCATCCCATGTAAATGTTCCTGACAAGACTGATGTATAAGAAAGGGCATTCTCACACCTGTCTATACATCAGGGGTTACAAAACTTTAGTGTGTGCATGTCGGTGATTATAAGATGGCTTTAGAGGAGATATTTCTTGTCAGATCTTGTTTCTGTATTCTGTCTCACTCACGTCAATCCTTGATGCTTCGATTTCTGAGGCATAGGCTGTGTTGTCATGGGATGCAATTAAGAGCATCAGATCACACAGGTCTGAGTGCAGCACCCATTTTACCCACCACATTCAAATCAATGTGGGGAGCATCAAAACTTTTTTAACGTTTTAAATCATATGTAGTAACATATTTCTTTTTTTTTTTTTTTTCTAATTTGTGTGTGTGTGTGTCCAATGAGTGAATGGGGTCGCCTGAAATTTCTACTAATTGATAAAAATGAAAACTGACTAATAAACAATATATGGTGAGTTGAGAGAGACAATCCCAATCTATAAGACAAACTGTGAAGCTGAAACTGAAGCACTGTGGTTCTGTTTATCTGTCACATGTTCACTGTGGTCAGTCTCAGATGCTGCAGCTCTTTCATAATTCATAGTTTATTTATTTTTTGTTCAGTATTAATTGTCATCCTTGTAAATACAACCTGGACTGACTGTTCATATCCTGACCAAGGAAAATAAAATTCCCTCTTTGTGCAGTAATCTGAACCTGGCTTTTCTGCCTCCATCCATAATAATATACATTAGACATAGACATATACATAGACTAAATGTGTCTAAAATGAAAGTTTACTTGCAACATAGTATAGCAAACTATTACATGATCAAAAACATATTAATTTTAGCAACAAAAAAGTAGTGTCAGTTTTAAATGCCTGGGGTCACCAGAAATTTGTGATGCTAAAATGGGGTCACGAGCTGAAAAAGGTTGGGAACCACTGCTTTACCCCCACACAGATTCTTGCTCAGTCTGAGAAAATTGCTTGAACCCAGACAGCCACAAACGGATGTGAAACTTATGTAGCTAAATTACACTAATAGACTGAGTAGTATAATTTGCATCTTGCAATCTACAGTAGCCTCACTATTCATTTGTGATTCAAGTCAATGCACCTCAGTGCATCAAAGTTTTCTAAAGTACACTTGCTCTATCTGGCTACTTTTTCACCAGTAAATACTACCTGTAAGCTTCCCTGTAATTTAATCTTATTAATGAGTAATCTAAAACAGGATCACCGGACCACTTACTGATGATTCAAATAAAGTGAATAAGACTGAAATGACTCCTGGAAAATGTTTGATTTGTATTTTTACTCTAATCTTCTAGTATTTCTAAAGATAAGTTCAATAAAATTCTATGGGAGCCTGGCATTTTTGGAATTAACATCTGGTAGCCATCTGTTGTATGCACTTCCACACTGGCTTAATTTGAAGCAGCAGTTGTCGCTCCTTTATTCTGACTCACATTTGGAACCTGCCTCCAGTGTAATCCAAAGAACTGCAGGGGTTTTTTTGCACTACTGTCTTGGTCTCAGTTTTGTGCTCTGGACATTTCTGCTTAGCGCCAAGGGTCCTGTAGTCAAACAGCATATTTAAAGACATTAATTTGTATTTGTATGACCTTTCAAGGTCACTCACAGTCTAAGGTCATGGCAGCAAATGAAAGCTTTTGCAACTTCCTATCTATCACCAATAGTAATTATATCAATGTCTTTGACTGCTTTCAACTTATAGCACTTTGAAATGTGTCCCATTGTAAACCAATGGGGATTTTTTTCAATTTAAAAAAAATCAAGAATCAATATTCTCCAATTCTTTGAACAAACTTGATAGACCTTTCCCCAAAGATGTTCCACAACAAGGTTCCCATCATTCTGACTGATGGTTTCAGAGAAGAAGTTACTTGAAAAATAGTTTACGGATGGATGGCAGACGGACAGAGGATACCAACTCATACCAATTGTCCATCGGACCGTTTGGGTTGTTGGAGAAAAAGTAAAAAGAGAAAGTGGGGTTGTGGGGGAGGGTCAGGGTCCAGCATCTGTTTTTAACTCAGCTGAACAAATCATTCTGCAACATCCACTTATACCCTGTACACAGCAGTGACCACAGGGGACAGAGGTGGTGATGGAACAGGTGTCACGTTAATGGTGAGTGAGTGTGAGAGTGGAGGACGACTACCAAAGAATAAAGATGAAACAAACACGCACGAGCCCTTTAACCCAGTGAACTGAGATGAGGTAAGGTTGTATGAAAAGAGAGGATGCACCAAGGCCATGACAGATGTAGTAGTTACCGATCATCATCGTCATTTACTTGTAAAATGGAACGACCGAACACTTTGTTTACTCTCTTTCTCTTTGCAAGTAAAAATTCCACTGGCATGAGTTAGTGATGACTTCAGCTACATTAACATAGAACCTAGAACAGAGATGGGAACACCTTTAGCACTTCAAAACTAACATCGCTGCAAAATAAGGTTTTAGCTTCTGTCATCAATGAAAAAAATTCATTGTTAAAAATATTAAATTATGTAATATTTTGGGTAAAAAAAAAAAAAAAAAAAAGAATCCCAGAGCCATGACTGCTCTGAACCAAGGCAAACAAACCTGGATATGTTACAATGTCATTAGGGATGGGAATCGATCAGAATTTAACAATTCTGATTCCAGTATCAATTTTGCTTATGGATCCGAATCCTTATCAATTCTTATTAGGTCAAGGAATAAAACAGGGTTTGTTTGCATAAACTGTCTTTAATATTTCCATCTCTGCACAGAAAATCTAACATATACAGGATGGATAAGGCCCTGGTGGTCGCTCTGCCACTAGATCCACAAGTGTCACTAAGTAGTGTATCAAACACATGACATTCCTGCAAATGAATTCCATGCCGTGGGGACAAATGTTTGAACATATTGGAGGGATTCCCCCCTTTGAAGAATTGGAAGCTGTGTAAGTGTTACAGGTGGTCCTGGTGTCATCTTTTCACGTGAAATATAGCCATACTTTGGCTACCATGTTGGCTACATTCTGAACCAAAACAACACAGCGTACACATGACATCATCACGAATGTGCAACAAAGGCAGAATCTGTAAGCAGAATCATTAAGCAGGCAGACAAACGATTCCAAAGAATTGAACTACTGGGAACTGGTTCTCAAAAAGGACCGTATCTCGATTCTATAAATGTAACTGCAATAACAGAATCCATACTCAGGATATTCAGACTATACATACAGAGACTATACTTGACTTGACAATACTTAATGCACTATAATGACATTATAATCGTTTCTGACACCTGAGCATCCTGCACATTTTTACCCCCTCGGCTGCTGACGGGGGTTTTGTTGTCAGCATGTCTGTCTGTCCATCTGTGACACATCTTGTAAACACTAACTCTGGGGAAAAAACAGCTGGAACCTTACAATTATGACCATACATACATCATGTAAAGAGCTTGGACAGTGTCTGAAGTGGGTGACCTTGACCTAGTTTGTGACCTACTTTCACCTCATTACCATCACCGTTTCCACCTGGGTTCCTCAGCTGCTGTCTCCTCCTTCCCTTTGCCACACCTTTAAGTCCATCCCTTTCCACCTCTCTGTTCTGCTGGCTCTACTTTCTCTCTCTCTCTGCTGTCTCTCACCTACTCTTTGATCCATCACCTGATGAGTCACACCTGTGGCTCATCAAGTAACCCTACTTGCTCCCCTCTCGCTCCCTCTGTTCACTACTAGATTGTTTCTCTGCACATGCAAGACCTTCCAGCGTTTGTGTCTGTGTTTTTGACCCGTTCCTGTTTCTGACTTATTTCTGCCTGCTCCCTACCTTTGACCCGTGCCCTGCCTGACCCAGCCTGCTGTCTGCTCCCTTTTGGTTCTGAACCTGCCTTCTGCCTGACCACATCCTCAGCCTGCCTCCCCAGAACCAGACCTGCCCATTGGACTCGACCATCCCTGCCACCTGACCTCCGCTGGACATCAATATTTTCAACCCCTGGACCGCCCCCGACCATCCACACTGCATAACCAAAGATTCTACGGTGATTGAGAGACTCCTTCCTCGATTGCTAATTAAAGTGTCTATAAACCTACTCCTGCATGTGTATTGCGTTTGGGTCCTGTCCATCCTTGTGACAAAGACATTACAGTTAGAACATTTATTTTAAAAATAGAAGAAAAGTGTGCAAAAAGGTGCAAGGTTTTCGGTATGAAAACAGGTGCATTGATCGAAACACTTGGTTTTTAAAGAGTTCCGTAGCGTACCAGCAGCTGAAAATTATCACAATTGAAGGAATATTTTTATTCTGACATGGCTCAGACCATCTGCTTTAGTAACGCATTATCGTAGGCCTTTACATGCTGTAACACAATTTTACATGAACCTTGGGAAAAAAACAAGCATCTTTACATATGTGGTGGACAGGATGAACTGCTACTGAATGGGCCAGATTACCATCATTTATACATTCACAACTTCCACATGCTTTGGGCTGAATTAATGTCCTGTCTAAAGAGGAGAAAAGTATGTGAGAGGATGAATAAAAGCAAGTGCACTACCTCGGCACTCAGCCATAGGTGAATGAAGTCAATATTTGTAAATCAACCAGCTTCCACGAACCGCCACCGCTGGCCAGTTCCTCTGCACGGGGGGTCGAGTTTGAGGAGGACCTCCTGCAGAGGTGTTTTCCCCACCTGCATCTCTCCTGCGCCAGAACCGTCAAGAGTGCAACCAAGATGCACCGTTTCCTTGAACACTAGCTACACTTCCGTGTCAGCGGTATCTGCATCAGGTACTTGTAGTACTGCTCTGAAAAATCGATTTCATCCACTATTAATCGCTTACGCAAAACTAAACTTAAATTGATCCATTTTTTTTTTAACCTTACAGATAGGGGCACTCTATTGTGTGTAACTGAGCAGATTCAAGTAAAATCCATGAAAATCAATCAATCTTCCCTACAGTCCAAGTTGTAAACATATATCTTTGCCTGATTTTCAGACAGAGAGGGTCTTGCTATGCTCTAGGATTACCACTGAATTCACTTTTTTGTATGAATGTATGTGACTGATTTTATATTTTTATTATTTACTGCCCTTATAATTGATGTATGCAATTTATTATTTTACAATGATAGTAAAGCTTATTCTATTCAACTCTATTGTTCTTTAATGGCTGTACAGTGATATTCTGGTGTCAAAGGCAATAAACTTACATCATTGCTGTTACAGGTGGTGTTCAGCGTTATTTCCTGCATGGATGTAATTTGTGGAGGCTGTAAACAGTGAAATTCTCAATTCAACCAGGGAATAAACCAGGAGCAATAGCAACTATGGCTGCTCTGAAAGGGGAGAAAAAAAAGGAGATAAAAAAAAAAAAAAAACCCTTTAACATTCACAGGTCAACATGACTCGGTCACCTTTGGGACGAAAGCAGAACACAGTGGCAAGGTCAGATTCTCTGCCACGAAGTGTACTTGGACACACACAGGGAATAAATACCACAAAATGCTTTTCTGTGGTCACAGCCAACACTAAGAATATCTCTTCGGCTATATTTACAAAGGTCCGACAGTGACCCCTAATTTCAAGAGGTTTTTTGTAAAAATAAAAATGTAGGATGCCCTTATCTTACTTTAATATGCTTTTTTGTGATTCAGTGGTAATGAACAGCTCTGCATCAATGTTAAGATACAGCGTGAACACAGAGTTCACTTCACATTCTGACATGGTCTGGGCTATAAATGGTCGCATTCTTTAAGCAGTGTGCAGGAAACTGGGTCTATGGCCTATAGACCGTATAATAAAAGTAGACAGAAATAAAGAAGCATTACTGGCTGGTTGTTTCTGATATTTTGAGGGTAGAGTTTGCATTTTGGTTGTTTCCATCTAAGGCATAATAACCATATTGGAAAGAAAGGTAAGAGCTGGAGAATATAAATACCATTGTTTTATATTTAATCTTCAATAGTTCTACAGGTATAACAATTAAATATAAATGAGACTTATGCTGTCAAGGACCGACAGCAAGGGTATATCCCTGACATCCCCCCAAACCTCAGCTATATATAAATCTATCATTGTTAGATATTCAATATGAACTTGATTTGAGCGACATTGACCTGACAGTGGCAGAATAATGGTCAGAGAAACAATTTACCCCACAAAACTTCACCTATTGAATGAAAATGACACCATATGAACTCTGGTGGTAACACGAAAATGGACATTTGTAAGACGATCAATATGAACCAAACTTTATCTTAATTAGCTGATTATTGCTTGATTTATGTTAAAAAAAAAACTGATTTTCAAATGAAGTATGGATGATTTATAATACTCAGGGGGTGCCCCGTGTTGGTTATCAAGGGAGAAGAAATCCAACTAAATCTGTTCTAGTTATCATGTTCACACTAAGGACATTTGGCAACAGCGGCTTTTGGGGTAAAGTCATTCTATCCCCGAAATGGAGGGATATGTTAATTCTAACAATCTCTGGTCTTAAGTCAAAAACATTTTAGTAACTGCAGGATTTTTTAGAAACCGAAAGCCCCATTTTTCAGGAGGACTCCTGAAATTATAAGTCAGTTGGTAATGATGGTGAAAGTGAAGATTTGGTCGAATTGTTTTATTTTCAAGTTGTCTTATTTCTAACTTCTACCCCAGTAACTGTTAGCAGGCTGCACTCAGTTCATATCACTGAAACATCACTTACATTAGTCTTTTTCTACACTTATTATGATCAGAGATGATTCAATGCAACACAGGTCATTGCTATATCAGGTAAAGCACTTGAACACAAACCATCCTTTCCGGACTATAAGCTGCTATTTTTTCTCGTTCTGAACCCTGCGGCTTATACAGCGATGCGGCGCGAGTATAGATTTTTACAGCTTAATGGCCTCCAGGGGGCGCTCTTAGCAGGAAGCACAAAAGCGAGACACACAGGTGGAAGAGGTGACGCACTGAGGAAGACGCTAGTTTTACACTTAACTCATTCACACCCTCATAATGGAAAACACACGAAAAAAAAAATACACACACACATATATATATATATACACACACACTGAAGAAGAGGAGTTCAATGGTTTCAGTGGCAGGAGGAAGATGGAGATAGAGATCAAAGACTCTTCTGTTTTTTTAACCAGCCGTGCTGCTGCCGTGTTACAAAGATTCTTTAGAAAAATGCAGTGAAGGCATGTAAATAAGTATTTAAATAATCTTTCTGTTTATCTTTCTGTGTAAATATCTCATGTCACAACGTGGACACCTGCGACTTATAGTCAGATGGGACTAATATTCAGGTGTGTCTTGTATCCCAGAAAATTTGGTACTTGGATGGGTACTGAAGTAGACATAGCACTCACTCTCTAAACATATCAACACTAGTCAGAGAAGGGAAAATTAAATTGATCAGTGCATCCCTACTTTCCAGTTATTGATCATTCACACCATATTGTTATTTGGTGACATTTGTGGCGTATTTGATTCATTAAATACAACTAAATTATTTTTTTAACCCTTTAACAACGACAATCTCTCCGGTGTTGCATTTTAGAGCAGCAAAATATACCATTGGAGTATTGTCACTGCAATGTACAGTATGTGTACACAATAGTCACATCACAGGTCCTGCACTGTAGGAGCCAAATGAACCCAATATGTTCTCATTTAATTTCAAGGGTACCTGACACACTGTGCGCAGTGATCCACCAATCACAATCATTAATCAGTTTAGAGTGAGTCACTGCTAATAAGATTGAAATATGAGCAATGAACCAGAAAAAAAAAAATCACTGGAAATGAAGACTTGGTGCCAAAAAATAAAACAACATTGATTATCTGGAATATTTCAGTTACCAGAAGGATGATATTGAAACATTTCTTCTGTGTCGACAGTGCCTTGTACTCATTGCCACAACTGGAGGTTGCACAACTCATTTTTTGTTTTTACCATTTACGTCAGCACCACACAACTATTATATAGTCCTCAGTATTTTTTCATATTGTTATATACAGTATAGATCGCAGGGTTTAAAATACTGCATTTTGCACTTTACAGCATTCAAATTACTGTAACCCATGACCTGATCACGCTATCCACAATATTCAAATGACAATGGAAAGCTGGGATCCTGAGCTTTCCAACACTATATAACACTTTATGGTAGTAGTGTGGGGCTATTACAAGTACAAATGGCCTTTTTCAGAGTCTTCCATACTGGAAATAATGAAAAAGATTAATCCATAATATGAACACTGAATGTTTAAGACCAAAAAGCACATATGAGTAGATACGAAATAGTTGAAAGTTTATTTTTGTTATCTAAAAATATTTCATTATAGACATTTACAGTTGTATCTGGTAATAAATATGCTAAAAAAAACTTTAAGTCTGTTATTTTTTTTTTTTGTTCTTTTTTCCTAAAACAAACCGAAAGGTGCAAAAGAATTTGCAATAAAAGACATTTTCTGACACTTTTATTGCAAAGACAAAATGAAGACACCGGTGCAGCCAGTTACAATGACCACAACAAAAAAGTCTTCAAAAGGTTCATTTGTGTCCTCTCTACAGCTAAAAATCCACTCTCAACAAACATATCACATCATGGCAAAACCCCAGTCTCCCCCCTCCTCCTTCGTTAGTCACCCTGACCCGTGCTACTACCATCTCACCTTGTCAATCACATTATCTCATCCAGACCTAAAGCCTTCTGAATAACTTGAGACATTTGCATACTGCTATAAACTACCCAGGGATCCTCTTTTCATGTTGCCTTCATTGTGGTGAGAAGATCCTTCAAGTGTTCGTCTTCAGCATCAGAATATACCTTGGACTGTCCCACAGGGATCTGAGCGCGAATGAGTTTACGGAAGCGGCAAGGAGGTCGAGGTTGTGCCTGGAAAGCATTAAGGCAAAGGGCTACAGATATAGCGGTCTGCTCCACAAAAGACTGAGCTGTAAGCCCTCTCACCGTTTCCCCATAGTTTCACACTTTTCCAACAATGAAACTGCAGAGTAGAGAATTCCCTCAGGTACACCTGGAATGAACAGTGTATCATTCTTCCGCTCATCAGATATGATGCTCACGTTGAACCTTGTCACCTGTACAAATCACGTATACTAGTGACCTTTCGGGTTTCTCTGGGTTCATAACTGAACCGCTAGTTGCTTGCTATTGTGATGCCAGGCATTGGAACGGAGGCTCTTCGTGATTTTACCTTTTTGGGAAAAATTATATAGAGGTGACTTTACAATATTGGAGTACTTACAAACTCTTCCACGTATTTCTTTGGAAGTTTGTAATAAAAGTTAAAAAAGCACAGGTTCAGTTCAATATTTTCACCTAACTGCCCTTATTGAATTCATTTCTCAGTTAAACTGCATCTTCCGCTGAGTGAGCTGAAGGAGGATGAGGCACTCTCTTCTGACATCTTGAATCATTTCACTGATTTACTGGATAAGAATGGAGAAGCACTGCCATCATCCCTACTGCTTAAACTTGAGAAGGCTGTTATCAATTTTGTTCAGAAGTGTCATGGCTTTTTCATCCGACCAACGCAAAAAGCTTCCTTCAAGTAAGACTCAACCTGTTTTGGGAAAACAGTCACTTTAGAGGGAAAGAAGCTGGTTTAAAGTCAGAAAACAGGAATTAACATATGTAGGGACGGTTTTGACTCAAAGCCTAGTCAAACAGATGGGAGTGTATTTTTTGGCTGTTGTGGCCTTACACCAATATCAGCATCAAAACTGAGTAAACCTATTGTCTTTCTTCTGTAAACACTCATGTCACAAGGGCATGTTGATTGAACATTATCATGTTAAGTATCAAGTCAAGTTTTCACACATAACACTGGGTTACAAGAAAAATTGTTTTTGGAAGTCGTCTATGTTTTTTCAACTGAATTAGGACCATTTTACACAGCTGAATCCAAAAAACATCCATTTTTCTCAAGTAGGTCAGATTTTTATTAGTCTGGTGAGCGCCAGACTAAATCACAAGTGAGATTTAGTCTGGAGACCACCCATTCATTTTCTCGTAGAGAGTTGTGGTTTCCGTAGCCGTTGATTGGGCGGTACGAATGTCTATCAGTCGCCGGGGAGAACCCATGCTGCCTTACGCGTGATGACGTGTGTAGTGTGTAAACGACTCTAATGCTAAATGCTGTTCATCTTTTAAAGTGAACTTACATTCTAAACTATTTAGAACACTGTCCAGAGCTTTTTCGAAAGATAGCTTCGCATCTGCTGCCGCCATGATGGATTCGCGCAGGAAAACTACTAACTTCCGTTGGTTGAATAATACGCGTCATTGTCTTTCATCCCTCCTCATTCTGTGATTGGCCCCCAGATCGATGCGAGGATTTCGACCATGGTCTCCAGGCTGTCGAGCAGTTCGAAAAGGATGCGCAAGGTAGCATGGGTACTCCCAGACTAGATTTTTTATGCTAATTTGATTGTGAAAAATCCAATTGTCTCACTACATTTATTACATTTTTGTGATATTATCAGTTGACTTTTGTTAACATTTCTCATCCAAAAAGGTTTTGAGAAAAAAAAAAGTTTTCCAATAGAATGTATTAATTAAATGTTACAAACTTCAATGACTTGAAAATACCCGTACATGTTAACAAAAATATCAAAAAAATAAAAAAATAAATATGTAGCTTAGTTCAGAAAGTTGACCTGATTGAGCAAAACCAATGTGGTTTTTGGATTCAGCTCATCAAAATGATCCTAAATCAGCTAAAAAACATAAACAATAAATTTGTTGTTGACCAGTGTAATCATCATCACATCCTTGACTCCAAGACCAAAGCAGGGCCACAGTTAAACGCTTAACACGTGTTGTGAAACAAGGCTGTACAAATGAAATTGTATTGAATTGAAAATTAACTATTCATCTCTCCTTGTGTGAAGCACTTTGTAAAATGTCATTTGCTATATACGTAAAGAAAGTTTTACTTACTTACTTAATAGTAGGTCCGCAGGGAAAAACATCAAAGCTACAAGATGGCCAAAGAAAGACGGAAAAATCAATACGTTTTTAGGCTGGTTGTTGTTTTTTTATATAAAAATAATGTCTGAACATTATCTAATAATGTCTAACTGCGCATTATACGGCTGGGCATTTCCACATACATCAAGAGAGATTTTAGTTGATGCAACCTTGTGCAACTTTAACAATTGTCTAGACAGAGTCGGTACAGCAAGAGGAAAAGACAAAGTTCTAAATGTACAAATTATAACAGGGAACAAAGGAAATTTAAAGAGAAAACAAAGTAATAATTTGTTTTTCTGTATCAGTATATACGTATAATGTGTCTTCTATATCAGTATAACCTTTTATAGTTCTGTTGCAGTGGTTGAATGTGGGATGACTTCATTCCCCTCCATATTCTATTTTCTGTTTTGCACCACAAAGAAAGTGAGACTCAGACTACAGAGGGACTACTTAAGAAGACACATACATAGAAAAGAGCATTACAGCTCATGACAGCTTTGTAAAAAAAGAGTGCATATTTACCTAAACCCACTTTTATTAGTCTTTTCTCCAAGTACGACATAATTGTTTATCATCAGTAGTAGTCCGTATCGAAAATATGCCCAAACTTCAAGCTGATTACCTAAAATGTACAGTTGTTGGTTGTATTAACGAACACAAGTGGCTGAACAGGACAGAGCGACATAAACAACAACCTGGAAGGGGGGTGGGGTGAAGTGGCTGTTTTGCATTTAAAAAGGGACAGTGCTTCACTAGCACTTCACTAAGGCCCCATCCCCACGGATACGGATACGCGTGAATTCGACTCACTTTCTTAACGTATTGGCCTTTCATCAAAATGGGGACGGTGAATACAGTACCCCAATACGAGATTTTTCGAATACGGGTCCCAGAGTGGGAAAATCTGAATACGGTCGGCAATACGACTCCGTCTGGACGATTCGGC